>JAEMBS010000310.1:0-31000 GCA_018467065.1 Ephestia elutella
TCAAACGATATCTATTCTTTCAGATAATCCCTGCCATCGGAGCTGAAATCCATTTTAAGTTAAAACGACTTTAGTGTTCGTTCAGAATAATTTGCATTAGGAATGTTGTTTTCCGACGAGGCGATGGCGAAGTTCTCTCTTTTGTAGTTCTTAACTGTTTAATTAAAATTAAGTAGATAATATTGACTCGTATTACAGATTAGAATGTTATTATTTGAATATTGGATTAGTCTGTTCAAACTTCAGTAAAGAGAAATTCGGTGGAAAGTAATGTTATAGGTATTAATTTAAATTGAAGACCAAACCCGCGTCAACATCAAATTGTCTGATGACTATTCTGTATTCATTCTGATTGGACAAGAGTTAGACATTGATGTAGGTCCAATGTAGGTCACAACAATCAGAACGTTTTTACGTTCCAATACTTTCAATCAATTTCATGTCCAATAGTATCGCATTTATCTCCACATAGTGCGTACTTTTGATGATAGTAGATATCTGAGAACCATTCACTTTATATAACCGATAACAACGATGGCTAAGGAGGTGTAATGTTCCTAGGATTCATGAATAATACAGGAAAGGTCTTTATGAGTCTTACGATTGCGGTTATGCCTTAATTTATTAAAGGAAAGTGAGCGCTCAATTTATCCACAAAACAGGCGAGTCTGATGCACACTCAAAAAAAATCAGTCGTTTAAGGTGTTAAATACCATTGTCGATTTTTTTTTGTGCTCCAGACATAGCTTTTTAACTATGCGTTTTAGTAAACATAAACTCCGCATCTGAATCTTTTTGTCGAATTTTTTTTGTCAGTACGACTATGTTCCGTAGAACGCCATGTCAACTCTTATTTTTATTTTGTCTCTACCGCAAAGGAGGTTGTCATTACTACAAACGAAGTAGCCACTACGACATAGTAGGCTTAAAATTTGTTAATGGTGAAATGTGTACTTCAACGCAGGTACACAAGCAACTTTTACGAAGTGACATAAGTGTTTTTTTACAAAAGTATTGTGTTTTATTGACTATGTACGCCACGTCAAGTTTTATTCTGATATAGTCACTTCGACATAGGACTTAGCCCCTGCCACATAGCAGGCTTAGAATCCGTTAATAGTTAAATGTGTGTTATAACGCAGGTACACAAGTAACTGTAACCAAATGACAAAATATTTTCTTACAACATTATTATGTTTCTTTACTGTGTACGTCACGTCAAGTTTTATTTTGATTTAGTTACTACGACATAGGAGTTATTCACTACAACATAACAGGCTTAGAATCTGATAATGGGTAAATGTGTGCCTTAACGCAGGTACACAATCAAATTTGACGAAATGACAGATTTTTTTAAAAATTATTATTTTCAATTACTGTGTACACGCCACTTCAAATTTTATTTTGATTTAGTTGTTACGACATATTTGAGATAGTCACTACGACATAGAGAATGCTTAGAATAAATGTGTGCTTTAACGAAGGTGCACACGCAAATTTTACAAAATAATTATCTTTTTACCCGACTGCTAAACGAGAAGGGTAATGTTTTGGGATGTATGTAAAATGTAATGAAATATAAAATAAGCTGTGTGGTTAGGCTGTAGGGAGGTAGCCAGATTCGATTTTGATGTGCAGGTGTTAACTACATTAAACAAACCTGAGAAATCATTGTGCGAGGTGATGTTAGACTCATTTATTTTTAATCCCCCACTTTCAATTCCTTACAACCCTTTTTTCGCATTAAAAAGTAGCAGACAGTACCTAGGTACTGTCTGCTAGCTAAGTATATTATCTTTTCTCAGGATCTAGACTGTGCGCTGTGTACCAAATTTCATAGTAGTTTTGGCGTGAAAGCGCGACAGACAGAAAGAGTTACTTTCACATTTATAATATAAATATGTAATAACAAATAATAATATATATAAATATTTAATATTATATATAAAATAATATATAATAATACCTGGGCGACCGAGCTACGCTCGGGAAAAATTAATTTTCCCAGACATGGAACCTAATAGCTAGATTATATTTTTGACTATGTAAGTACCTATATTTAAAATTTCAAAGAAATCGTTAGAGCCGTTTTCGAAAACGCGAGTACAAATAAATTTATACACAAATATTGCACGTTTAATAGTACCTATAGGATATATGTATATAGTAAGGATTTTTATTTCTTGTTGTATGTATAGGTAGTAGGTATTTCTGAAAGTGAAATAGATAGGAGAATCCACTGGCTCCCAACACACGATCTTCAAGTAGGTAGTTTGGGAGCCTCTAGCTGTCGAGGGTACCTACCTGATAGAGAAATAACGATTAGAGTATTAGTTACCTACACGTAAGTAAGCTATTGTCGAACAAATTGAATACATAACGTGTAGAGTTTGTACATACATATAGGTATAGGTATTATGTACAGCCTGCATTAAACGCTTGTTTAGCTGCATAGACTTGTTCTCATAGGTGGTAGGTACAATTTACGTGGGGCTACTATGTTTTCTTTTGTTCCACCATTTTGCCATTTTAATAGTAAGTTGATTGTACCTACCCTAAAAATTACCTAGAGTAAGGAAGGACATACCTAAGTGTAAATACCTACAACGTATACTTCGTAAATTTTATCAAATTTTAAATGGTTTAGTTTAGAAGTACCTACGATAACTTTTCTTTTTGGCATACAGCCGATAATTTCAGCAACTTCTGCCTCATGCGATATTTAAAATTTTGAACAGGCAAGAATATGTAATAAAAAAATACCTATAGAAAAACGAAAACCCTTGATGATAAAATTTTTACAAAGGCCTTTGTCAGTTTGTCTTAGGTACATTGACGTTAGCCCAAAACCACAGAATAAATAATAGTACTTGACAAAGGCCCTTGTGGTTTTGGAACCGCCAATCGGCACGTTTACTTCCCTGTCCGTTACAGTGTTGCCACATGCCAACTCTACATCTCTCTAAAGGGGAAAACGATGATATCGAAGTTCAAAATTTGAAGACATCATCGGTCGAACGAATCCTAAATAATTGCGTGAGTTTCGCTTAGTGATCAACTTTTTTGCTTAAGCACAATTTCTACATAAATACATATGTTAGTGTAGCTGAGCTGGTCTCTTGGAGTTTTTCTTTAGATGTGTCGGATATTCGATTTTTATACGTCTACAGAAAATGCTCATCAGATTAATCAACTTTACCTAAGGCGCCATTTCCATATATGTTAGTGTAGCTGGTCTCTTGGAATTATTTTATCAGATCCAGAATTATTTAGTTCCAGATCTTCAATTTTTATACGTCAGCAGGAAATGCTCATCACGTTGAACGATTTTTGCTAAGGTGCCATTTCCATATATGTTATAGTATAGCTGGTCTCGTGGAGTTCTTCATCAGATGTTCCAGATCTTCAATTTTAGTGAAAAGTGCTCATCAGGCTGAACAACTTTTGTTATGGCACCATTTCCATATTTATTAAAAGCCTATATCGATGGCTTAGAGTAAAAACCTCGGATGTGTGTTCTTTGGCAAAAGAAACATCCGAGGTTTTCACTCTAAGCCATCGATATGTTGCCGAGGCTTAATAGCTATACAACAAAAAAAGTTTAATTCAAATCCGTCCAGTAGTTTTTGTGTGAAAAGCGAACAACAGACAGACACAGACAGAAAATTTAAAACATCATATTTTTGGCTTCTGTTACCTGTATGAAGACCCCTAGTAGTATTTTTTTAAGTTAATATTCAATGTACAGAATTGACCTCTCTACAGTTTTATTATATTGTATAGATGTGAGCCAAAACGCCACACTAGTGGTTCTCTTTTCGCACGGGCTCTATTGGTACTTAGTTATTAGTTCAGTACATTTTACAATAAAAATGGCGACTTAAACCGCCAAACTATCGCCAAAAAGAGTTTAGGTATCGTCGCGTCGCGCCACGTTCCGGCACCTGCTGGCACCAATTTAAAAAAAAATTATAGGCTCATATGTCAAATCCTATAGCCGTTTGAGCTTTAGGGCGTGCCAAAGAAAAGGACATACATACATAGGCTCGAAAAACATTACCCTCCTTCTGACGCAGCCGGGTAAAAAGTGATAATCCAGGTTATTTTTCGGATTTGGTTTGGTACTTTTATGGTTAACTGCTGGCAACACACACAAACATCAGTCAGTGATTCAGTTGACACAGCTCGCGTTCGGTCGGTGTTATGGTCGGTTGGATATTTAAAATTCGTTCTTAACATTTTGGACCGGACGACTATACCTACATAAACGCGAAATTAATTATCAGTTGTTTAATTACAATAATAATTAAAGTATTTTTATTTTATTGATGAGTATGTGCTCGGAACTAAAATTGTTTTTAGATGGGGCAAATTTGTCCCATTTATACGACTACCTGAGTGGTAAGTACATACCTTTTTCTATCTTTTCTTTGGGATTTCTAATTGCTAAAGTGCCGCTGGTAACAGTTACCAGTTTAACAACGGGACTTTCCCCGTCAGTGGGTGCATTTTCCACGTTACTTTTACATACTCTGCATTTTCCCACGAGGCACGAGACACGACAGTCAGTTCATGACACGGATCTCTTACTTAGTGATGGGATGCTGTTCTTTTTCGTATGATGGCTTCAAAACTATCTGTGTGCGATTCAGTAAACATCCCCGGCGCGCTACAAAATCTGATGATGCTAGCTAGCGACTCGTTTTCCGCTAAAAATTTCTACGTAGATCCGTGTAACGCACATGTTTCATTACGTGGGTGAACTTTCTGTCGCGTCGTCTCTTGAGAAAACGCACTACTCCTTGTGTTCTAGGTAGGTACTTAGTTTATAATTTGCATGCCCGTACCGGCGGCGTATGAGCACGCGCCGTCCACCTTAGATCTCATCTTCGCTTACCATCAGGCGAGATTGCGGTCAAGCGCATGCTTATTTAACATAAAAAAACAAAAAAAGACCCAAACATTTGCTTGCTGGTACATTGTCGTTTTTGTGTGTGTTTAAATGTTATTTTTAATTTGTTGGTAGGTATGTACGTACATACGTACCAAAGACAGTTTCAAAAAAAGGTAGGTAAAAATGAGCAATTACCTCGGTCGTCCAGATACTATGATATAATGTTATAACGAAACTAAGTGTAGTAGGATGGCACAGCCAGTTTAGTCAGACCGAGCCTGAAAAGTAAGTCACAGGTCTACCTTGGTAAAATTTGAAACTGTCTGTGGTACACTACAAACCTACTTGTAACTATTTATTTATAACATTTATATGTATTTTAGATACCCTCCTACTGAACTAACATGGTTGCACAAATAGTTCTAGATGTGGACAAGTTTTTAACCAAATATGATTTATCATTACTTCACACTATGAAATGGCCTTGGAAAATAACACATTTTGTGCTATCTGAAAGATGTCATGGCTGTGGATTTCTAGTTTCCAGTAGTGATTTACCTAATCACTTCATATCCACTCAAAAAACTGTTAAATTTTTATTGCACCATGACTTTTTCTGGTGCTGGTTTGTCTGTACTGAATCTGTACTTTCTTTTGTGTATGTATACTAATCTATGGTCGACCATCCCTGGTGAAATGGCCTGGGAAATGTGAATGAATAATGAACTAGTTCATTCTTCGCTTGGTGTGTGTTGTTTTGCATGTGCTTTTTGGGTAACAATTAACAAATTTTCAGAGCAGGGGATGGAATTAAAACTTTTGTTGCTAGCGAATGACAGTGAATTAAGGGAACTGGTCTCAAACCGCATGGTAGACAAAATAAAACTGCGGAATGCTATAGAACTGTATCGGAAGGTTTGTGCCGACTTTGTTTAGTTATAACTTTATTTTGTATTGTTTATTAAATTAAAGTACATGCAATAATTAAACTAAAAATGTGAAAGCATCATCATCAGTGGCCTTATTCATCTCTAAAAGATGCTGTAAGCAGCATATCTATTACATTGCAATTTGCATGTACCTATGTAAATTTGCCCCATAATGGTTTGGTGTTCATTATGTATATTTGTGGTAGGTGCAGTTTACATTGTATATTTAATGTATATTGCATAAGACAATGATTTGAGTTGCAAAAACAAATAATGACCAAAATATGAATTCTAAAATTGTAGAAATAATTATTGCTTTCATGCTTCTTACAATATTTTAAAGCATGACGACTTTAATATGCATTTCAGGATGAAACAGAAAACATTGATCCCACATCTACTGCTTCAAGCATTAGCTTTGAGATTACTGGTGACCGCTTCCTAAAGTCTCCTTCATTGCTGGTGGGTAAACTATTTTGATTACCTACCTATTTTGCCTTTGGTCAGAATCACATTTGAATTAATTTTTAGAATATAAGATTTGATCAATCATAGATGCTTGCTGTTCAAACCAAAAACTGATATTTACCTATATACATTTGTCATTGGGGGCCAGTGCTCCCAAACATCGTTTGCAGCCAGCAATTATTACTGAAAAATCTGTCAAAAAGTTGTAAGCTAGGAATTCTCTAAAGTTCTAAATATGACCAATTACTTTGTGTTTTAGGCTGACATAAATTCCATCCCCCTCGCCAGCGTCTAGTGCTGTGGAACTTATTGACGTTCAAAATCAAAAGTCTGTGCCGGTAAGTAAAATATTTTGTTTCGGTTTTCCCTAATGCTAGAAATCTTCTTTGGTTTCATTTGCTTTTAATTTTTACCACAAGACCTACTTTTATTACCTAAAAGATATTATAAATGTAAAGACTCTGTGTCTCTGTGGCATTGTAGCTTTGATAGTGGTTGACTAATTTAAATGTGGGGAATTTTATTTTGCTCAGCCGTAGATTGCAAGGTCCTGGGTTCGAATCCCGGAAAAGTATACAAAATAAAAATAAAAAAAATTGCGTACAAATAATTGTTGTTCTAAATTTAAAATGTAAGTAACTAGTGCTTTGCGATAAAAATTCTGAACTTGGAAGTTTTTAAGATTTGTTGAATAAAGTTTCATAATATGGATGTTACATACACGGTGTTACAGGCGAACATTACTAGGAGACCATCCATTACTTTTGGAGATTTTCTAAAATTAAATCACAGATTTTGAAAAAAATTTGCCGGCAAATAATACTAAAATATCAAAAAAACAAATTATGCCTATCAGTCATACTGTCATGTAGGGATCAAAAGACTATGGGACCATTTAATTTAGTACTATAAATGACAAATTAAATTAATGAATAATTTTTCATTCATTAGCCTGTAGCCATCGCAACTTGTCCGCCTGGAAGCAAAATCATTGATCTGAAATTGCTTGAGCCGGGTCCGAGCGGCAGCTGCACACAGAATACTTTCACAGTAAGCTCATTCTTTTTCACTATACACATTATAGGCTATATACCCAATCAGGATTTTCCAAAAACGTACTGTCTTTAAACGTCAAGTGCTAATCATAGGTTATAAGTAGAGAAGCAGGAAAAATATCATGTAAAGAGAAAAATACTAAACTAGAATTAAACCGTATCAAATTACAAATAAAATTAGATAAAAATATTAATACATAAACCTGTTTTTTTCCTTTATCGTCGAAAATCACCGTAATTTAAGCGATAACAATAGATTTTTTAAAGTATCAAATAAATAATTCATTTATTTACAACCATACTGGCTTATTTTTGAAAATATGTTTAGTGTTTTATCATAATTAAAAGAAAACCTCAAAAATAATTACCCTAAGAGCCTAACGAAAACTCGCTAGCAAAAACACAAATTATAGAAAATTCGAAAAGTAACCTTATTGTGTCTGCTTTAAGGCGGTGATTACGTACCGCCCCTCACCCCCTCAATCCTCCAATCTACTATACTTTTCTACCCATGCGTAGCTGGGGCGAGTCGCTAGTTATTAATATAAACCAAGTTCTCTATTACTCGAGATTTCCAAAATTTTGTGGTTACTATTGTCTGATTTACTCATAATGTTTTGTCTATTTCAGAATTGGGTAGATGAAGAGTGGCAATTTATCCAAGAAATAGGCCCTCTCGAAGAAAGAAAGCCCTCAGACAACTGTTAGAACTTACAACTTTTGGAAAGTCCTTGCTGCAAAAAGAAGAAAATTTTCTCACTCCCAGAGAGCGAAAAAGCTCTGGTGCAACTGATAGTTGAACATCAACTTCGCATATTACCGAGTATCAAAGATACTATTCGACAAGAAGTGTGGTCCAGTTGGGCTAAAGAAATATGCTCACAATTTAAAGCTGAACACCCTGATATTTATTATGTTCCATACCGAGTAACAGAGCGGCAGGCCTTGCCTGCCTCTGGTCTGCTTCATAATCGGTTAATTACCCACCGTCGATTGCTGAACCTAGAGGGTAATTCTAAAAGAAGAAGCAGTAGCGGCACCAGCAGCCCCAGCAGTGGGAAATCAGGTGTAAAACGTGTGCCTTTGATTCGGATAACTGCCCGGAAGACGAAGACTTTGACAACATCATTGAATGGCTAGAAGGTTCTTCATCACCATTCGACATAGTTTTAAAAAAATGGCAAGCCTCATATAAGGCCAGAGAAAAAATTATGAAAGAAAAGCCAATCGAAGATTATTTTCAGCAGTTTCCTGGCTTGTGTTTGCCTGCCGGTCACCAATTGGTAAGTGAAAACATATTTAAATTATTTTCAGTGTAGGTAGTTTTATTGTAGGGCATAATATTTATGACATTTCCAAATATCCTTTATACCTACTTATTTGGTAATTTAAAGGATGCCGTCAACTGGGACCGCAATCAACTAGGACCGCGGTCTCAGTCGCCGGATACAAAAAAAATAATATTTTTCTTCCAGCGACTGGGACCACTCATAAATCCATACTAATATTATAAATGCGAAAGTCTGTCTGTCTTACGCTTTCACAGTTAAACCACTGGACCGATTTTGATGAAATTTCGTATGAATATAGTTGAAGACCCGGGGTCAAATATAGGCTAAATTTTTTTTCAGGAATCAACCCCAAGACTCTGAAATGGGGGGTCAAAATTTGTATGAAAAACATGCTGCGGGCGGAGCCGCGGGGCAACAGCTAGTTAAAATAAAACAGTACAGTCAAACGAAAAAATGTTCAAAGTAAATTAAAATAAAAACTGTTTGATTTAAAAATATCATTTTATGTAATTAAAAAAATACTCAACACTAGTTCTAATCATTCTAGTTATTTAACATTTAGGTACATATGCATCTGAAGTTGTGTTTTCTAATGCTTTAAATTGTATGTCTGTTTCCATAGATATTCAAACGCCTGGATTCACTGATGATCTTGGATAGAACACTAATTCCTAGAAGAGTACCTAGTCATTTTATTTCATACTTCTTTTCTGTTCCAGTTGGGGAGCGATTTTGAAAAAAGTTATCCTCTGGCATCAACTTCCTTTGATGAAAATTTCCCAATAGTCAAGAGACGACTTTTGGAGCTGCTTGTTAACAAGGGTTCACATATAAGAGCAGAGTCAGCTGTTACCAGCTTGCTGGACTTGGCAACTAGTAAGTTTATATTTTGTTTATTAATTAATTAGATCACCAGCATGCTGTCGCCAACACTAAAGAGACATGGAATGAAATAACAATTCAGACTAAACTTTGTATCACAAGCGATTTTCTTCAATACACATCAAAAAAAGCATAAACTTGTTTTTAAAAAGTGGGTTTTATTATACTAATCTATATATTTTTATCTTTATCAGCTGGAGAAGAGCAAGGAAGTGTTGCTGCGCTGAGGTGCATTCCATATTTGGTTAAGCAAGTACCCCCGTACCAACAAAGATCAAAGGAAAAAAGTGGAAGCCTGCACGCAGCGAAGTATCAGAAGCATTCATCAGCTATGTTACTTCACCAGGAGACATTCAAAGGTGTATTGATGATCGCGCGACCTTAACGCAAAGTAAAGGTATTTCCTTGGGACCATACATAATTGCGGTTGGAGCCTCTTGGTCAGATATTACACAATATGAAGTTGTGGTAACGAAGACCGTAAGGTACCAGTTCTCTGACATAAAAACTGCACTCACCACCGCCTTCAACATTTATTTTGCTTTAGATATCGAGTATGCTGGCGATGCTGCTCTGTGTTGGGTGTTTGTGCAACGGGCAGTATATAAAATAGTAACTAAATTTGATACTCTCTACGAAAAAAGCGTTACTATCAGAGAATTGATTAAAGATTGCGAAAAGATTGTCTCACAAATAAACTTTTTCACTCAAAGGTGGGAATCACTACCTAGGTAGGAAGTACCTTAGGTGAAAAAATTAAAGTTATCTACTCAGAATAGAATATTGGTAAGAGTTGCTTATATAAGATGGAGATAAAATGCAGTTTATGCAATTTAGTTTTCAATTCTTTTAGGCGTCTTAAATCTCACATGGACTTTTATCATAAATCTGTAGTTACATATTCCTGTGCAAGCCCAGGGTGCTCCAGATCTTACAGCTTATTTAATTCATATCGGCGTCACTACCTGGCAATCCATAACAGTCTCCAAAATTGTAGTTCTGATGCCATAGAACTTCCTACAGCTCAAATATTAAATTCAAGTCATGATCGGGACGTTGATTTTGACCAGCCTACTAACTCTGATACCAATGAAACTAATTCAATAACATCTACTCAAATTTTGAATTCAGATATTCAGCATATTAATGCTTCACTTACATTAAATGTTCAAGAATTCCATAAAACATTGGCTAAACTGGGATCAAAACTTTATGCTAACCCTCAAGTGCCTCAAACTGTAGTGGATGACGTTTTTAGTACTTTTTCGGAATTATTTAATCATTTAATGCCAGGTTTGCCTTTAGAACATTCTGAAAAAATTAGAAATGTTATGAATTCATTTAGCTCACTACACAAGAGGCTTAAATATTATGAAGAAGTAGGTACATATATAAAACCTCAGAAATATATTGTTGGTACAAGATTTGACTTCGTTACGAGAAAAGGGAGAAGGGTATACGAGGGGGTTGAATGCGAAGCACATTTTATTCAGCTTCGTGACGTTTTAAAGCATTTCTTTTCTTTTGCGGAATATTTTAGAGGAAACTTTGCAGTATGTTAGTATGTTAACGAACGACGTAAGCGACGTAGTTAACCATTTTGTCCAAGGTGCCCTGTGGCGATCACGCAGAGAATTACACGGAAATAAGTTAGTGCTGCCTCTTTTTCTCCAAGTCGATGATTTTGAACCTCTTAACGCCTTAGGCAGCCATAGTTCTATACATAAGATGGGAGCAGCCTACATATCAATACCTTGCCTACCCCCAAAGTATGTATCACAGTTGTCTAGCATATTTTTGACGTTACTATATCATTCATCAGATCGAGTACAATTTGGAAACCGCATTATATTTCAACCTTTGATTGACGAGTTAAATTATTTAATACGGAATGGAATCGTTTTTGATCATCCCAATTTTAAAGGAACTATCTATTTTGAATTAGGTCTGATTCTTGGAGATAATTTAGGAATACATTCTATAACAGGTTTTAACGAAAGTTTCTCTAGTAACTTCCCTTGTCGAATGTGTAAAATTAATAAAAAAGACATGATACACCAATTTTATAACGATGATCGCCTACTAAGAAATATGACTAACTACAAAAACGATTTAAATTTAAATAACCCTTCTCTGACTGGTGTAAAGGAGGAATGTATTTGGTTAAGTGTTGATAATTTCCACCTTTTCAGTCAAATTGGCTTTGATGTAATGCATGATTGGTCCGAAGGGGTAATGAAGTACATCATGAGTTCACTGCTTGTTGCTTTAATTGATGAATGTCATTTTTTTGGTATAAACCTTGTAAACAACAAAATAAATTCTTTTGATTTTGGCCCTGACAAGGGCGATGCTCCGGTTACTTTATCAATGGAACATTTACGTAAAGGCAACATTCGTTTAGCTGCATCAGAAATGATGACATTTTGCAGGTACTTTGGAATAATGTTTGGTGACTTAGTTCCCAGAGATAATAAGTATTGGGCTATCTATACCCAACTGATGCTTGTTCTAGATATTGTAATGTCCGAATCATTTTTTACTAAAAAGTTACATTACTTTGAATATATGATAGCAACACTTTGCCAAATGTACACCAACTTATTTAGTAAAAATATAACTCCGAAATTTCACAATTTGGTACATTACCCGTCTGCAGTATTAAGATTTGGCCCATTGATCCATCTATCATCAATGCGATTTGAGGCCAAGCACCGACCAAATAAATTGTCATCGAAATCTTCAAACAATAGGCGGAATATGACTTTAACCACCGCAAGGAGACATCAGCTCAAATTGAATGATGTATTATATAGAGAAAACTTAAATTGCGAATTGTCTCATGGCGTCCAAACTAATGTTGGTGAGACTGAAGGACGTGTACTTGCACAGGAATTTGGCTGGAGTGATGTAAACAAAATTAAAAAAGCTTCATGGGCTACAGCATCTTCAGCACATTATAAAGAAAATTCTATAATTGTCAATAAAGTAGAATCCGATAACGTTCACTTTGCACGGCTACGCACCGTATATGTATACGATTGTAAACAATTAGGCTTTAAAGCTCAACAATTAAAAACTATTAGATTTGATGACCATTACTATGCATACCAAGTCAATGAGCCAGACTTGAATGAGTTAGCGGTTTTATATATTAAATATGAGAGTCTTCAAAATCGCTCTCCATGTCATTTTTGCCATTATTGGCTACGGTACTCCTCCAGAAACATATACCATTTTAAGGAAACCACTATAAAAAAAATATCTTTGTAATTTCTTTTGTAAAAGACGTTTAGTCAGTCAACATTTTCAAGATTGTCCCTCAAAACAGCTATTGCTGGTCTAAACAGTTAATGTTGGTAAATATTTTTTTCAAATGTATCTATGCCTTTATTTTTGATATCATATTTTATTAATAAGCTAAGTATTACATAACGATATCGGTATATTTAATTGCGTTGATATATTTAATGCTCAATTTGTAGAATGTTTCTTGACGATATTTATTTTATAGACTCGGCAATATGAGTATAGAGTGAAGAACGTGAAATTTCTTCGCTACAACATCTTTCTTAATTAAATTAATTCTTAATTAAATATATCTTAATTTAAGTTATCTACTCAGAATAGAATATTGGTAAGAGTTGCTTATATAAGATGAAGATAAAATGCAGTTTATGCAATTTAGTTTTCAATTCTTTTAAGCGTCTTAAATCTCACATGGACTTCTATCATAAATCTGTAATAGTTACATATTCCTGTGCAAGCCCAGGGTGCTCCGGATCTTACAGCTTATTTAATTCATATCGGCGTCACTACCTGGCAATCCATAACAGTCTCCAAAATTATGATGGCGTTGTTATGTTGTTATGATGGAGGTATTGCCGGCCTTTACGGTGTAATTATTTCGCAGAGTACCGACAACACAACAACTACCCTTAAAAGTATTATTTTCTTGTTTTTCCGCAAGTAAACAACACAGTCGTTTGTTTACTTGTGGAAAGAGTTTAGTTTAAATCATTTAATATTGTATATTGATGTTTACAATATTGTAAGTTTGTCATGGTTTTATGTATATTTGTGTTGGCGTTGTTATGATGGAGGTATTGCCGGCCTTTACGGTGTAATTATTTCGCAGAGTACCGACAACATAACAACTACCCTTAAAATTATTATTTATTTCTTGCCCTCTCCGCAAGTAAACAAACACAGTCGTTTGTTTACTTGTGGAAAGAGTTTAGTTTAAGTCATTTAATATTGTATATTGATGTTTACAATGTTGTAAGTTTTTCGTTGTTTTATATATTTGTGTTGGCGTTGTTATGATGGAGGTATTGCCGGCCTTTACGGTGTAATTATTTCGCAGAGTACCGACAACATAACAACTACCCTTAAAATTATTAATTATTTCTTTCCCTCTCCGCAAGTAAACAACACAGTCGTTTGTTTACTTGTGGAAAGAGTTTAGTTTAAGTCATTTAATATTGTATATTGATGTTTACAATGTTGTAAGTTTGTCGTTGTTTTATGTATTTGTGTTGGCGTTGTTATGATGGAGGTATTGCCGGCCTTTACGGTGTAATTATTTCGCAGAGTACCGACAACATAACAACAACCCTTAAAAGTATTACTTATTTCTTTCCCTCTCCGCAAGTAAATAACACAGTCGTTTGTTTACTTGTGGAAAGAGTTTAGTTTAATTTAATTAATATTGTATGCTAATGTTCATAGAATCAAACTATATTTCTCTATTCAATATGGTTATTTGCTTTATATAGAGATAGGAATTACATATTTTTCCCTAAAATGTAGAGTCCATAGATTTATTTGATGCCTTTCTTTAAATATTTGGTACCTAATGAATAATAGAGAAAATAAATTTAAAAAATGGGCAGTCATTCTGACGTCAAGATGACTGCCTACATTTACGATTTCCACGAAAGGGCTTCGAAATTTCAATTCGTCTTTACAAAACTTCAGTACCTATTTCGTACCTAAATATAATTTTAAAGTTTTGTAAAGGCGAATTTCGAATTGAAATTTCGAAGCACTTTCGTGGAAATCCTAAGTGTGGGCGGTCATCTTGACGTCAGAATGAATGCCTATTTTTTAAATTGATTTTCTCGTTTATTAATTAGGTTGGATATTTAAACAAAGGTATCTAATAGTAGCAAATAGGTATTAAATTTTAGTAATATTTTTTTAATGGGTTCGGTTATTTTGGCCAGTCATTCTGATGCACACTTATTTCGCACAGCATTACTCTGTTTTACATCCACGATTGTGAACTATGTGTGTGCGGAACTATGTGTGTGCGGAGATGATAAGTGTATGGCGACCTTCTGGTGGTAAAATTGTATATGAGGTTACCCAGTTACTTTTAATATTTTGTATAATGCTGAAGAAAAGTATTCAAAGTATTTGTAGTAATTTTAATTTTTGATTTCTTCCAGAAATAATATTTTGTATTTTATTCTGTTTTTTTAAGAAAAATTGTTAGACAATAAAAGTGACCTAATCATTTTTTTTTTCTTTTATTTTAGAGACAGCAAAACACAGTCACAGTAACAACACACCGTAGACGTAGAAACACAAAAACACAGTCACAGCAACAACATACCCTAGACGTAGGGACAGCAAAACACTGTCACAGTAACAACACACCGTAGACGTAGGAACACAAAACACAGTCACAGCAACAACATACCCTAGACGTAGGGACAGCAAAACACTGTCACAGTAACAACACACCGTAGACGTAGGAACACAAAACACAGTCACAGCAACAACATACCCTAGACGTAGGGACAGCAAAACACTGTCACAGGAACAACACACCGTAGACGTAGGAACACAAAACACTGTCACAGCAACAACATACCCTAGACGTAAGGACAGCAAAACACTGTTACAGTAACAACACACCGTAGACGTAGGACAGAAAAACACTGTCACAGCAACAACACATCGAAGACGTAATAACAGCAAAATACTGTCACAGCGCCAACACACCTTTGACCTAACGACAGAAAAACAATGTTACAATGATAACATGCCGTAGACGTAAGGGCAGAAAAGCACTGTCACAGCGACAACACACCGTAGACGTAGGACAGAAAAACACTGTCACAGTAACAATAGAAGAGCCAAAGTTATGTTGTCAAAATGCCGCACCGCTTAACGTGGAGTCAAAGAAACGTTGTCAAACTGACAACGTGCCAAGATCGCAGTGACGAATGTCATTTGTAATAAAGGCTTATCGCCTAAGACGTAGGGACAGCCTATACTGTCACAGTGACAGCACGCCGTTGACTTACGGACAATATACCTTAAACACTGAGGACTAGTTGTCTTATCTAATTGACACCGTCTTAACGAGGAGCTAAAGGAAAATTGTCATACTGACAACGTTCCAAGAACGCAGCAACAAAGTACCTTTGTATTATAGGCTTATCCACTTAAACGTAGGGACAAAGTAGCATCTATACACTGTCACAGTGACAACACGCCGTTGACTTACGTCCCAATTCGTCCTGTCAAATTGACACCGTCTTAACGAGGAGCTACAGGAAAATTGTCATACTGACAACGTGAACACGAACGCAGTGACGAAGTTCCTTTGTAATAGAGGAGATCACCTTAGATGTAAGGACAAAGGAGCATTGTCATGTATACAACGTTTGAGACAGAGTTGAAAGAACAAATTATTAATACGAAGCGGCAAAGTCCGGTGACAAAGTTCATTTGTCATTGAGAGTCTAAATTTGTTCTGTCGATGTATTTGTGGTCCGTAGACGACTCCCATTTGTTAAGGGATTTTTGTCACTGCGTTTAGAATTTTTTTGAGTGTAAGTTTGTCCCCCGTACTAAACTTTATGTATCGGTCTTGCCATTCTTGGGGTATGATGATGTAACCCGACTTTGTTTTATAAAGGCAATATATGTTAAAACATAGTATATAAAAATGAAATTTACAAGATATATCATTCCAATGTGGCTTGAAAGAAAAGACATCAAAAGCTAATTAATTTGGTTCGTCAGAGGCATCGTCACCGTCATATTGATTGGCCATTGGTTTGGTTATACTTCCAAAGCAGATTTGTTTGTTTTCCCAAGCAACGTTACAATTTCCAATATTTTTTGCTAATTTCGCGAGAACCATTACGCGATATATGGAAACTTACCTACTTATATACTTGTTTACTGTTTATCTTCTCCAACTCAGAAACCTGTTTACGTCTTAAATTCTTGAACTTTCAAATTAGTTTTGACTAATAACTTGATTTTTGTTGTTTCAGATGTACTCCGCCTAATGCAACAACGCTGCATTCAAAATACCTATACTCAGATAGTGATAAATACTCTAGTCCAATGAAGAAGATTAGGTATAAGCGAAATGAACTTAGACTAAGTTAAATAGTGAAACAACAATGAATATAGACGAAAAAGTGTCGGGGCCCGGCGGGGCCTCGCAGAAAAACTGGACGCATTTGAATACAAGTGATGAATTGCCGTTGGACATGCGGTTCAATCATGGACATTTGGTGTCGATAACAGTGTATAGTGTTTTGATGGTGATATCGGCGACGGGGAACATCACTGTACTGTCGCAGCTCATAAAGAGACGGAGAGCGGGCCGGGCGAGCAGACTTGATGTACTGCTTATGCATTTAGCTGTGGCTGATCTTATGGTAAGATTAGTTGTGACACAAATAAATTTATGTATTTATAAAATTGCACCTTCGAGCAACAGGATTTCCGCGCGCGGTACGGAAGAAGTACGTGTTGCTCCATGAGTTGCACGCTATGACTGACTGAATGGATATAACAACGCAGAGACGAAATCGCAGAACGTAGAATCTTGAAATTTTGAAGCACTAAAAAAGTAATATGTGAAAAACGAAATTAACGTGAGCGAAGCAGGAAAGCTGGTTTTATTATTATGATAACTACACAGTTTAACATTGGAGCAAAAAATTTAATTTTAGAAAACTAAATACTGTCACAAATTAATAATAGCTAAGTCAGAATTTTGTTCCTTTTTTTTACGAGAATAAGACATCAAAGATCTTCAATTTTTGTTCGAATTTGTTTCCTGTTAATTAGCTAATACACCTCGGCTCCGCCCGATAAACTTCTTATGCCAATTCACCACACTCAATACTAAATGGATCTTGTACTTAGTATCCTAAACGGATCACTCACTATCATTTATTATTTAGTTTGGGTAAATTGTTATAAAAACTTATTTCATAAGAAGGTACATCTATTAAATGACTTTTGTATCCTTTTTCTCGCCATCACTCTTTTGTATACTGTCTACGTCGTAATGGATCCAATATTTACGTAATAAAATGTTATTATACTTTTAAGTAGAGACCTTTTGTTAACGTGTATTCTTATAATGGGGGTAGAAATTGTAACGCCTTTGTTAGGGTTGCTTTCAGTTTAATTTACATAAAACGTATATAATATAAGATTCTCACTAAATAAACAAAGCTCCCAAAATATATCGAATTAAAAGACGAGTTAACAAGGCTCTGACCTTCGAAAAGTCACAATGGTCCCAATAATTACCGAGCACAGGTGTAATACCCAAGCAATTTCATACGTCCTTCCAATCACTCAACCTATGCCCCTATAAATATAAATTTGCTACAAAAAGCTCCCTTGTATCAGTTGTAGCATTCATAATAATACTTGCCCATTGGTCAGGAAGTTCGGGGAGTAACGTAACAAACGTCTGTCCATTTAATATACCAACCTATTGAAGAATCCATTGAAGACTTAGCAAAAATCAGAAACTTCAATCGATAGTATTTGTATAGTAGTTGGAAGAGCCAGGTTTTCTGCAAGGGCAATAAATTAACATAACCACGATCTCTTCACCGAATTGCAATTACAAGTTGCCAGAATCAAAATTATTAAATTCTATCTCTTTATCATACGTACCGAGCAATTCATTCTCAGAAACATTAAACAACTCCCGTAGGCCAAATAGACGCAGAATATCATTGAGCACAAAATATTTCTCACGATTATGAGAATTTCTAAGTGGTGGTTCCAAGGAATTCATAATCACTTTATTATGAAACTTTTTAGCCATAATACTGAGTATTGAGCTGTACGCAGTGTGTTCTCAGGTCACATTCCTGATGATGCCGCTTGAGATCGCGTGGGCGGGGACGGTGGAGTGGCTGGCCGGGGACACCATGTGTCGCCTGATGATGTTCACCAGAACCTTCGGCCTCTACCTCTCCAGCTTCGTGCTCATCTGCATCTCCATAGACAGGTGAGTCCTCGCTGTATGTAGCTACACTGGAAGCCAGTAGACACCACATGTCGCCTGATGATGTTCACCAGAACCTTCGGCCTCTACCTCTCCAGCTTCGTGCTCATCTGCATCTCCATAGACAGGTGAGTCCTCGTTGTATGTAGCTACATCAGTGGCTGGCAGGACACCATGTGTCGCCTAATGATGTTCACCAGAACCTTCGGCCTCTACCTCTCCAGCTTCGTGCTCATCTGCATCTCCATAGACAGGTGAGTCCTCGTTGTATGTAGCTACATCAGTGGCTGGCAGGACACCATGTGTCGCCTAATGATGTTCACCAGAACCTTCGGCCTCTACCTCTCCAGCTTCGTGCTCATCTGCATCTCCATAGACAGGTGAGTCCTCGTTGTATGTAGCTACATCAGTGGCTGGCAGGACATCATGTGTCGCCTAATGATGTTCACCAGAACCTTCGGGCTCTACTTCTTCAGCTTCGTGCTCATCTGCATCTTCATAGACGCGTGAGTCATCACGTTTCTGAACGTTTTGATTGAGCCAAAATGATTTTTGCCGCCAACAGCCAACAGCCTTTCAACTTCCTATTCATGTGTATACTTACGACCGTTACTTCAACATTTCTTATAGAAAAAGATGGAAAAATTAATGAAAGCCACGAAAATGACATTCTCATCTCAGCATGTCTAATTGAATATACTTACTTACCTAATATATTTTTGTAATGTATTCTCAGCTATTCAGAAAATAAGTATAGGTGAATAGCTCTTTGGCATGAACCTACTTCAAAGTTAATAAGTCTTTGAAAAAAAATATGTACCTATGTAAAAATATGTCTCATCTCTCGAGGGGCGACCTCATGGTTTCACTCCGCATAAAGAATTCCGTTTTTGGTCTATATTTCATTACTGTTTTAATCCAAAAAAAAAGAGAAAAATCATCAAATTGGGCCAATTTTCATGTGAATGCTAGGATAGATTCCAAGTAAAATTACAGGCCGAAAATAACCAATTTTACAGTACCTGATTAAAAAACTGGTGTGTTTTATCGTTTCAAAATGAATATGTTTGAGTATTTTTGAACTCTTTTTTATATATTTTTAGCTATTTTCTTCATAATAAATTAAAAATATAATATGAAATTATTATAAATAATTGAAGTGAAAAAATGCTCATTTTAAGGTTTAAATTTTTTCTGATACTTTTGAATGCTTTTAATTTTTAAGCGTTTTTACAAATAATAAACAAATTCTAGTTACTTTTATTATCAAAAAAATTAGTAGTAAAATATTTATCGCCCGTAGGCATTCAAATATAAAAGTTATGAAGTATTGCTTTAAAATAATAGACGTCTAATTTTAGATGTAATAAATGTCTGTTTGAAATCTCAAATAACTTTATTCTAAATTTAATCAGGATCCTCATAAAGTGATCAGTTATAATTTCCATTCAGGCTGGCAGCTTTGACATTACTTTTTATAACATTTTAATTAAATTCAAAGTGAAGTAGATAAGAAAGTCTGTCTTAATTTTATCAAAGAAAATGTACGTTCAATAAAGCACCGCCTTCGTAAAATACGAAGATATTCATGACTATGATATCTCAAAATAAAATTCATACATTGGTATCTCATATAAGAGTCAGTAAAAACAAGACTGTGACGAAAAAACAAGAATGTGACGATTTATAAGTGCTATTTTTAAGCCTATATAAATATAAATAATTGACTTTGACTTTGAGTCGGTCCCACCCATACAAACATGTTGCTGATATTCATGAGTACTTTCATCAGTAGTAATTTTGCCAATGTTTATGAATTCACCTGTATAGATTCTTTTATATAGACCATGGTTATATTGACCTAACGTGGAGGGTGTACAGGTACCGATTTAGTTTATTTTTTTAACATATTATAAAACGCTTACGGCGCTCAAAGAAAAACATTTTCTTCTATGTAAAGACTCGCGTTATTAAAATAATAAAAGATAAAACAGCGTCGTCAAAACAAGTCTCGTAGGATTCGTAGAACAAATTTCGTAATGCTAACAACATCGTAATTTAAATACTCAAAAAATAAATAAAGAAATCGTAAAAAAGAATTGAGAGGGCAAATGCACTGAACCCAGTTTGAAGTTTGCACATACGAACTAATAACACGTAATACATAATAGTACAAGTACTAATAATGACACTTGACAATTACAAGTACACCTTCATTTCACGCAAATAAAAATGAACTTTGTATAAATATAAATATATATACGGACAAATCACACAGATTGAGTTAGCTCCAAAGTAAGTTCGAGACTTGTGTTATGGGATATTAACTCAACGATACTATATTTTATGACAAATAAATATATAGATAAACATCCAAGACCTAGGCCAATCTGAAAAAGATCATTTTCCATTTTGACCTGACCGGGAATTGAACCCGGGACCTCCGGTGTGGCAGTCTGGCGTGATAACCGTTAGGCCACGGAGGTCGTCGAATATATATCTAAAACATGACTGACAGCTCACATAGCCTATGGCATGCCTAGTATCATAGCCTATATCTATACAATTTTTTTTTTTTTTTCTAATTTTTTTTTTTTGGGGCTTTTATCTTTTGAGTTATGTCAGCCCCATCGTACCTTTCCCAAGGGATTTACGTCTGAGGAGATGTAACGAAAATTTGAAAAAATCGTTTGAAGATTATAGAACCTGGTTTCGACAAAACTGTCTGAGCAATACCCACATTATTATAATTTAATTTCATCTCCTTCATTAGTAAATCCCTTTCACATTTGAATTTGGTACAATCTAATAAAATGTGCTGGACATCTTCCACCACCCCACATACTTCACAATTTGGAGAGTCTGCTTTTTTAATTAGGAATTGATATTTCTTTGATGGGTAGTGTCCAGAACGAAATCTAAATGCAAATTTTATTAGGTTTCTATTTAACTTTACGTCACTAAACCAAGGTACTTGAAGAGGCTGATTTTGCAGAGTCTTATACCAAATACCTTTTTCCAGGGATCTGCGATCAAAATATTCTTTCCATGAAGTGAATGCCATATTTTTGAATTTTGATAAATTTTCTAAATAATGTGGCAAGTAAGTAGTTCTGGTCCCATTTGAACTTGCTGCCTTGGCTAACAAATCAACCTCTTCATTACCTCTCAAACCTACGTGTCCTGGAATCCATTGCAATTTCAAAGCCACATCGCATCGGCTTAGTTCATCTAATATTGCCAGTATATCGTAGGCTATCGAGACGCCTCTGCTACTTCCAGAGGCACATCGAGCCAGATGCTGGAGCGCACTTCTACTATCAGTGAAGATGACGCATTTACGCATACCACTACTTCTCACATACGATAAGGCATTTGAAATTGCTTGGTGGAGCTAAACAATGCTTGCAGGAGTGGTTTTTTAATGAAGATATAAAAATGTTATTCTGTGAGTAATCATTTCATTTCAAACTGTCGAAAATACAGAAATACAAAAATATACTAACAAATTTAGATGTAAGTACACAACTATTTTAAGTTCTAACGTAATTATAAGATTGAACGTAGATTAAGAATATGCTATCCGGACAAACCTTCGTGGTTTTTGGTTTGCATAAATTGTAAAATTGTTTTTTGTTTGAAAATAAATAAATAAATAAAAAAAAAAAAAAAAAAAAGATAAAATTTGTTGTTTTATAATATTTACTTGAATTTATTTGCCTTATGTGTTTTTAAGACATAAAAGATATTAAAATTTAAATTAAAGTATTCAGGTACGGTAATTACTTAATTAATTTAAGAAAATTATTATCACAAAATTAATTTAACAGTAGGCTGTATAGGTCTGCGCTGCGGCCCAAGCCTAATACTCGTATCAATGTTTTTCGTGCGTTTACTGTTTTATTTCCTCGCAATCGAAGTGAAAAGCAGAGTTTATAACTCGTCCACAAAACGATTTTTATCTTCGATATTACTATCAGCCCTCGCCTTCGGCTCAGGCTGCTAAAAGTCTCGGATAAAAATGGTTCGTTTTGTGCACTTGTTGTAAAATCTACTATTTCGGTGTATCAATATAATGCATCTCTTTCGCATTATTGGATCGATAGAGTATTTAGTGCATCTTTTAATCAATCAATCAAAGTTTATTTGTTTGTGACGCGATAGTTCTCGAGCCGATGGTCCGATTCTGATTGCATTGGTAAAATAAATGCTAACAAGTGGCGATAGCCGTTTAAATATCTTTGAAATAGTTTGAAAACTAGATTCAGGGAAGGTTCATCCTTTTTTAGAATTTTTCTATTCCATTTCATTGAAATTCGACGTTTACGTTTCTCAATGTTTTCAGTTTAATGTGTCTCTGGTTTAATTAGAGAGATGAATTTGTCTGATATGAAGTGGGATAAAAGGAAGGTGGATCTGTAAATGACAGTAAATGACATCGGATAGAACAAAATTAATAGCACTGACATACTACATATATCTAGAAGGGAAAAGAGTAATACTGGGACAAATTCGGTCAAGTTGGAGTTGTACTCCGAGTCCGAAACGTCAGTTATTCGCCAGTCATAACTCCAAAAATACAATTTACATCGACTACAGGCGCATGATTTGCGATACTACTTACTTCGATGACCCAAAGCGGATCTTAGCCTCCGATTCCAGATGTTTTTACTCTTTCCTGTTCTGCGGGACTTCTTGTCAGCAGTGTGACCGTTTTAAAATTTGACAAAATACCAAAACATAGTGCTGTCAGTACTAAAAAATACTAAAAAGCAAAATTCAAAAATACCAAAATTATACTAACATTTTTTTCAGAAATATGCTACATAAAACACACATTTCAATAACAAATCCGAATAATCTTTTCAAAATTTTACCGGACGAGCAAAAAAAAAAAAAGGACGCGTACGGGACAATGCGGAGGAGCAAAAGAAGGGGAAGCGTACGGGTAGTGATGTATTTCAAGGAAAAAGGGGAAACTTTCTTGGAAATATTCACGAGAACGGAAAAATTTCTTAAAAACCCGAAGAATTCCGAAGTTTTCAACGGAAGCAATTTTCGGGACGAGGGAGGAAGGGGGTTTTACGTGAAAACACGCGAAAATACCAAAAACAAATACCAAAATAGACAAAATAGTTAGAATTCTACCAATATTATACTAAAATTTGGTTAAGTACTAAAATTATACTAACATCGTTCTGAGATGCCCTAATTATACTAAATTAGTACTGAAAATACCAAAAACGGTCACACTGCTTGTCAGTCGGCTCTTTTGCCTTCCAGATCTTTTTCTTCCAGCAGCGTTATCTGGGCTGGCCGACAACCAGGTCGGTTCCCGATTCTATTCGAATTTCCCGGAATTCCCACGGGAACAAAGTCCCGGGCAGATGCTGGTATGCTTATAAAAATCCAAGAAATGCTCAATTTCGATAATCTGAATACAATAAAAGCTCTAGTCTGAATCTAGTTTACTAGTTTAAAGTCTAATTAAGATAAAGTTAGATGTTTCTGTGAAGTTTTCGTAACAGATCCTTTGAAATTGACAACCACTGTGTATTGAACACTAGCTTTGCCCAAGGGGGTAATTTTGAGAAAGATAGATACTAATATTACAATTAACTTTGCCTAAATGAGCAACATTTAACGCGAAGCGCTATTTTAGAAATTCTGAATACTCTGCGTCAGGCCACCTATACAATACATATTTAATTCAATTAATTTATTCCAGTACAATAAATACATTTTGTCAGAAATAATCACATAAAATTAATATAAAATACCTATAACAAAACTGTATGGCCTATATGTCGGTACATATGAGTTATTTAAGCAAAAATGTGTGATGGGGTCTTAAAAGGCCAATAGGAACAAAAATTGCCTTTTGTCTGTCTGTTATCACGCAAACACTACCGAATGAACAGTTGTATTGCTAAAAGTGTAACATAAATCGGGGGCAGGTTTCAATAGGCTCCAAATTGACAACCTATTCTCAGGTCCCTCTCTTCCATAGGACATTCTGGGCACGTTTATTGTAAAAAAAGCATTCGTGAGGTTGCCTTTCAAGAAAATAAATAGCATATGTTAGCATACTCGTATTTTATCATAACCACAGACGTAGAAAAAATTGACAGATTCTTTTTTAACTTTATTACTTGTAACTGTGCCTCACTCATCTTCTTTAATCAGTATTAAGACATTAAGAAGTAAAGATCCACACCCACATATGACCGGCTTCCTATAGCATCTTCAAATGTGAAAGCATAAACTTGTAACTCAATCACACACATGTCTGAAAGAATTTTTCATGTAGAGTAAATCCATTTTATCTGTCATTTTTCATCATGCGCATTATACGACATCGCAAACGAAACCAAAATTTCCCAATTTTAATGAAGATATAAAAAACTAGTTTTTCCTAGTTTTAATTAACTGTAACAAACATATAATACGTAGAGGTGAAAATAATGGCCAACATTATTAACTTAATAACGAACATCTAAAAGCCATCAGTCTTATAATCCTTCCCCAGGGATGTCAGCTAGAATAGAAGCCATTTAATAACGAAATTAATCCCCGATTACCTCTGGGTCACCGCGGTTGCCATGGTGACGTTATCTCGACTGGCCATTTCGTTTATTGCGAACGAAAAGTTGTTGAAAGTATCAAGTAATTTAAAAGTTGAACTTTTTACATCTGGCATAACAACTCGTTGGTAATGTAATTTATTTTTGATATAATGTACCTAACCAGCCACAGAAAAATATGGAAACATTTTCCAAAAATTTTAACGGTTCGCCCCTGGCTGAAACATGATAAAATGTTAAATAAATAGAATTTTTTACATGTACTTAATGCTAAAATTGTGTGTTTTAATTGGCTCGTCGTTGTTGTGTAATTGACCGAAGTAGGTACCTACCAAGATTGTTTTATTTTTATTTTAAAGAAATACAATGTAGAAATTATTAGATTAACCTCCTCATTTCGACTTAATATAAAGAACAAATATTGCGTTAGGTTCATTATACTACAAAGTGTCTTTTTAGTACAAAAATTAAGTACTTTTAACTTTCTTTAACACAAAACTTTTTCTATTAAAATTAAGTTTATTGTGTCGACTATGCTTTCCTACATCTACTGATAAAAAGATTTACGATAACAAAAATAATGACTGTATTTTTCAAAACTCAAAACAGAAAGGGTTCGTCACGATCACGAAGATTTGCCATCATTTTGAAATCTCCATACATTAAAAGTCAAGTTGCCTTACATAATTATACGTAATTTATTACCGATACACGATTCGCAGGAAAAGCCGCGGATAATAACCGATACGTATTTTAGGTTAGTAAGTTTAGGGGAGCGTTTTAGGACCCACTCTGTTTCTTATATATGTTAACAGCCTGTGCAACATGGATCTGGATGATGGTACGATCTATTCCTATGCTGACGATACTGCGGTGGTGTTTACGGGTAGTTCTTGGGCAGAAGTTCAGCATAATGCCGAAAAGGGCTTGCTAAGATAGCCAAGTGGCTTAACAACAATCTCTTAACGCTAAACTCCTCTAAAACCAACTTTATCTGTTTTTCTAAATACAACTCTTCTCAACCAAATCCAAATTACATGATAAAATTGCACACATGTAGTCTCAATAACCCCGATGCTTGTTTCTGTGAGCACATAAAACGAGAAAATAAAATTAAGTATCTAGGTGTGATGGTCGACCAGCGACTGTCTTGGCATGATCATATTGATCTTGTAATGACTAGGACACGGAAGCTCATTTGGGTCTTCAAAAACTTGAGACACGTTGCTGACAAGTCTCTTCTGGACCAGATATATATATAGGCACTCGCGCAGTCAGTTCTCATATACTGTATATCCATCTGGGGTGGTGACACGAAAACAAAATTCTTGGAAATTGAGAGAGCACAAAGATCTCTGCTCAAGGTCATGTATTTAATACATGACCTTGAGCAGAGATCTTTGTGCTCTCTCAATTTCCAAGAATTTTGTTTTCGTGGCACCACCCCAGATGGATATATATCCCACCGATTTATTATATAACTTGACTGGTTTCCTTTCTGTTCGAAAGCTATATGTATTACACACCGCATTAAAAACTCACTCACAACTTCCATATAATACTAACCACCTAAATAGAAGAAGAAGAAGATACAACGTAGCACCAACCCCATTCTGTAACTCAGTATATGCTCGGCGACAGTATTCCAGCCAATCAGCCCGCCTATATAATACCCTACACAATGAATTAAATATATTTTCTATGACCCGTCACAACTGCAAAAGAAGAGATTTCTAGTTGGCTAAAAACACAAAATTATGACGAAATTGAAACATTATTGTACACGCCTGAATAATAATATAAAATAAAACAATAATTACGTCCCTTACATATATTTTTTGGACTTATCTACACACAACACGCATACACACTACCCACACAAAATTATTGTAATTTTAATGGTATGATAATTTTATAACGTATTATGTAGTATTATTATAATATAACTAGACTACTTACAACCTGTAACCCTGGGAAGACCGGTGGCTCCTAACCTTAAAAGGAGTCGCCTGCCACTTGTAGTAACCAATGTAAGTGAATCAATAAAATATTTTTTCATTTTTTTTTTTCTAAGTTTGTTTATTTATTTGTTTGTTTGTTATCTCTTCACGCTTTATCTATTGAACCAATCTTCCTAAAATTTCGCATACACATAGAAGTACAGAAAAGGATATAGGGTACCTTTCATCCTGGAAAAATGCACTGTTCCCGTGGGAAATTCACGCGTACGAAGCCGCGGGGAACAGCTAGTCAAAAATAAATACATAATCATCCTAATCATAGATAAATATAATTGTATCGTATAAAATAACAAAGTAGGTAGGTATTTACAATTTTTGGATAAACAGCAAGTCCCTTCGTATAAATTTATATTTACTCTAATAAAAATAATGAACCCAAATAAGAGATGTGGCGTACAGCGGAGCGTCATGTTCCCCGCTACCCGCATTGAGCTGTGCCACATTACATTGATATCCGTCTCGGCGTGCGGTCGGGTGTCCGAGTGCGAGCGCCACACATAGTTAATATCAAGTTGTTCTGTACCAACTTCTATCCATATTAATGTTAGTCGAGGAATACGGAGGAACACCAACTATGAGGCCGTGGGTGTACTTCATGCGCGGGTCGAGGGGCGCATGACAATTGCCGTATAATATTAGTGCCAACGGCACAAGAGACAAACAAATAAAACACGGGGACGAAGCCTTAGGCTTAGAAGTCAATAATACGGTTATTACACTGTTTCCTTTAGCGTTTTTCCCCCTCTAATTTATTTTAATCGCATCACATTATTAAGTATATAAACCATAAAGTTTTTTTTTCTATGTCTATGGTATAAATGCAAAAGTTTTTATGTTTGTAGGCTATTTTTTTAATAATTGTTATGTTAACAGGTTGTAAACAGGTATCTACTATAAAATTCATATTATCTAAGTGATTTTGTAATCTTATCCTCTCCTTTTAACGGTGAATTTGCCCTTCATCCCCAGTAGTGACAGGACTGACTGACAGGGGTACCCAGAGTACCAGTTTCTAAGGCCAAATTTGTTTATCTTTAGCGAATCAACAAAATTCCTGAACACTTTTCGTACACGAAAAAATATTTTTTTTTTTTATTAAAATTATATTAATTAAATATCGAGCCTAAATCGCTGCCTTCATGCGATAGATAGAGTAACCACGTCCACGTCTTCTCCTACTACGTCTTCTTGAAAGACCGGTAACACTCATGTTATCCCCTGGTGTTGCAGTTGTCCCGACTAAGTAGTAGGGCATTTAGATTAGTAGGGCAGCAAACTAGCAAGACCCGCTTGCCAGTTTGCTACCCTATGTTATAAAATAAAATAATAGTAAAAAAACTTTAAAAAAATGCTTTTATTCATTTGATACCCATATTGTAGAAATGCATTACAAATAACTGTTCCGCCATCTTGGATGGGCCGCCATATTGGATTTAGCAGGACGTCACATATCATATCATGCATTATCATCTAAACTAAACGTATGTACATAATTTCAGCTCAATCGGTTGAAGATATCTACTTCAAAAGTGAGTTTTTAAGATTCCACCCGAAAAAATACTTACATACATTGCAAGTTAAATAAAAGTTTAAAAAAAAAAACCAGAAGACTAGACTCGACAAAGGCCAAACTCAGTCGTTGACCAAAGTCGCCAACTCTGGCTAATCCCCAGAGACATCGAGCGGATATTTCGTTATAAAGATGTTAATAAATGCCATTTATTTATACTTTTGTATTTGCTGGAGTTTTATTTATAACTAGTTATTACCCTAGATGCTCTCATGGGAAATTAATATTGACCTTTCGCGACATCAGAACCAGGTTCAGTATTCTATGCGTAACCCAGCAGTAAGTTCAACCTACTTTCTATAAAAAAATTATGAATCTAGACAATTATGAATAAAACTAAAATGAAAATATTTTCATTTTAGTTTTCACTTTTAGTTTCTTTTAATTTAAGTTGTAATTGTTAATTATAATGATTATCCATCTTATCATTAAGTTCTTTTGTTGTCCGTGTCCCTTAGACCTAACTAATTTAGGCTAGAGTAAGAAGTTTGAAAAACTAGAGTAGTTTCGTCTCAGTGTAAAAATGGGGAATAATGCAAATAAATTTGATTTTATTAGCCTTCATTGAATCAGTAAAGATAAGGATAGATTGCGAGTTGCGACCCACTTATTCTTTTGTGACACTTTCAGCTGTAGTTGGAATAGAAAAAATTATAATACTTTACTTACCGTACTTACAATAAACATTTATAAATGCAATAAAAAATTTACGATATTAAATTTTCATAGTAGAATGGTACTGATAAAATTTTACCGTGAAATCAATGATGCCGCTGGAGGAAAACAAATAAACTTTATCTCCTGCTATTTTTAGGAAGAAGCATTAAGTCCGACAACAACGTTCAAACACAGCAAAGAAAATAAGATCTATTGTTCCTGAAAATAAGATTTATTATTTGGATGCAAAGTTAGGACTAAAGTTGTAAATTAGCTGCTTCCGTGGGAATTTCAAGATATCCGTTTTCAAGGTTACCTACAAAAATATCCGCTCGGGAGTGAGTTCCGTTTTAGATCCAAATTTTCAATTTTAATTATTAAAAAGAAATTTCTCATTGGGAGAGAATGCTTTTACCGGTAATTCCTTTTGTTTTTATTTGAAATAAATTAATTTACTTGTGTCAAGGAATCGTCATAACCGTCGTAATAGTTACTGTGTTACACTCATCTACGAGTAAAACTATTGGCTCCGTAACACCAAATAGCAATGGCATAAGTCTGTGAATGGCACCATAAATGTAAAACATAATTGCAAAATCCATTAATAATTTACATGCATAGATTTGCTAATTTTTTTTTCTAATTATGACACGAACCTGTATTTAAATTTACAAATGTCAATCTGTAAAAAAAATTGCAGGTACTACGCGATCCTAAAGCCGCTGAACGTGACGTGGGAGGCGCGCGTGCGGCGCGCGCTCGCCATCGCCTGGGCCGGCGCGGGCGTCGCCAGCTTGCCGCAGAGTTTCATCTTCCATCAAGAAGAGCATCCCGAAGTCAAGGGGTAAGAATCCTAATCCTAACTAATATTATAAATGCAAAAGTGAGTTTGTTTGGTTATTTGTTTGTTTCCTCTCCACGCTTTATCTACTGAAACATCTTCCTGAAATTTTGCATACACATAGTTTGAAGTAGAGAAGGACATAGGGTACCTTTCATCCTGGGAAAAAGCACTGTTCCCATGGGAAAGAAACGCGGGCAAAGCTAGTATGTCTTATTTTTTTTGCACGCCGTTTTACATACAGACAGACGGACAGTCAGACAAAAAATTCCAATTATTTTTTTTTTGCTTTCTATTATTCTTTTTAAGTGTCCCTCTATCTATTTCAGTCAAAAATTCACAAAACAAAATATTTTTACTGTTTTATTATATGTATAGATAACTTTGGTAAAATTATAAAAATCCGTCCCATTAAGCTTAAATAAATACCTGTTAGGATAGAATGAGGAAAATTAAACGCAAACATTCTAAGGTCAAAGAAACTTGAATAGTCCAGATGAATTCATAGGTGGCGCTTA
>JAEMBS010000311.1:0-31000 GCA_018467065.1 Ephestia elutella
ATACAAATAATTTAACTTTTTTGTCGATGAAAACCTTCCAAAATTGGTTCCAGATCAAAGGCATGCCTTTGAAACTATAATCGATAGCGTCAATAACAACAAAAATAAAATATTTTTTTGGATGCGCCAGGTGGCACTGGCAAGACGTTTCTTGCAAATTTGATACTTGCTAAGGTGAGACAATCAGGTAAGATAGCGATAGCAGTTGCTTCGTCGGGAATTGCTGCAACCCTCTTAAAGGATGGAAAAACTGCTCATTCCACTTTTAAACTTCCCCTATCCGTAAACCTTGAGCAACAATATACATGTTCTATCGGCAAAAATGGGCCTCTTGGTAAGTTACTACAAGACGCCTCATTGATTATGTGGGATGAATGTACTATGAGCCATAGAGCACACATAGAGGCAGTAGACAGAACCTTACAAGATCTAAGAAACTCTTCTGCTCCCATGGGTGGGATTACTTTTTGTATTTGCTGGAGATTTCCGACAGACTCTTCCTGTCATTAATAGAGGTACGCGGGCAGATATTATCAAAGCATGCTTGAAATCGTCTCCCTTATTGACAACAATTGAACATTTAAAATTACGGACGAATATGAGAGCTCATGTTCGTGGAGATCACAGAGTGACTTCCCACAGCAACTGCTAGAAACTTGGAGACGGAACTCCAAATTTAAGCAGGAATTGTGAAATCCGTCTGGATGAGTCTCTAGGCCAAATAGTCCATAATTTAGAAATTTTAATAGATGCAATATATCCTGACATTGCTAATTTGCATGAAAAGGACTTTCATTGGCTGTGCTCTAGGGCAATAGTTTCGCCTAGAAATGATACAGCGAATGAAATAAACGATTTGATTATTCAGAAAGTACCTGGACAAATAAAATCATACAAATCGATTGACACCGTTATTAATACTGAAGACGTAGTACATTATCCACAAGAATTTTTAAACTCATTAAACCCTTCTGGGCTACCACCACATGAATTAACGTTAAAAATCGGAATTCCTATCATGCTTTTAAGAAACTTATACCCTCCAAATATGTGCAATGGGACGAGGTTATTAATTAAGGATTTGAAAGGACAATTTAATTGTAGCAACCATTATCACCGGCCCAGCAGCTGGTCAACTAGCACATATACCGAGGATACCGATGATCCCGAGACTGATTTACCAATACCGTTTAAACGGCTTCAATTTCCTATAAAAACGTCTTTTGCATTAACAATTAATAAGTCTCAAGGCCAAACATTTGAATTAGTGGGGAAAAGAATGTTTTACTCATGGCTAACTCTATGTTGGTCTGTCGCGGGTCGGATCTCCTGAAAATTAATTCATTTTGTTGCCAGAAAACAAAACAACATCAAATGTTGTTTATAGGGAAGCTCTAACTCATTAAATTTAATGGCTTCTAATGATATGTTTCTTACACAAACATTAAAAAATAAAAATACGAAGAAAAAGTAAAAAAAAAACAAAAAAAAAATAAAAAAAAAACTAGATAAAAATGTAAAAAGAGACGGTAATCTATCTTTCTTTAAAATTTTACTCTTTTTGATGATGGAGTATTCAAAAATTATAATTTAAAAAAAAATATTTACCCGTGCAAAGCCGGGGCGGGCTGCTAGTATTTTATAAAAGCTGTTTCTATAGAGAAACATAGGTATATTGGGCATGTACGCAGAGAGGCACACGAGACACGGGTAGCAACTATCAGCGTACCTATATGGAGTTCGGATCATGGTTGCTCGGGCAGTTAACATAGATAGCATGAGTGTTTTTATAGTCTCCACGTTAAGTAACATATAAAATTCTGCTTTTATAATAAAACGAAAGTATAACTGATGATCGATACAAATATTTTGTCTGTACATTTAGTAATTTTGACTGAAATTGATAGAGGGACTCTTAAAAAGAATAATAGAAAGCAAAAATATTTTTTTGGCATTTCTTGTCTGTCTGTCTGTATGTATGTACGCGTTTCACGCAAAAACTTGCTGGACAGATTTAAATGAAACTTTTTCGTTGTATAGCTGTTAAGCCTGGGCAACATATAGGCTATAATTGATTTTGAAAACTGGAACACCTGATGAAGAACCTCAACAGAACAGCTAAACTATAAGAAATATGGAAATGGTACCTTTGCAAAAGTTTATCAATCAGACGAGCATTTTCTGTTGAAGTACAAAAATCGAAAATCAGGATCATCTGATGAAGAATTCCAAGAGACCAGCTACTCTATAAAATAAATGGAAATGGGGCCTTAGCAAAAGTCGTTCAACCTGATGAGCATTTTCTACTGACGTATAGATAGACAGGACATGGGATAGGACAAAGAGGGACTCGGGGTGGGAGTTGTGGTACACGGGAAATTATAAATAACGAGCAGACGAAGATCGTTTATTGAATGAAATATCACTTTTGGATTCATTTTAACACCGTGACTGTACTACGAGTACCTAATATGTTCCCGCGGGACACGGGATAACCAAATGGCTGAAATTTTGAGTACTGGAGTTTAGGTTACTACAGTTTGTAACACAAAAAGTTGTTCATCTAAGCGAAACTCACGTGGGCGAAGCCGCGGGCAACAGCTAGTACACTATATGATTGATGAAAGTTCCTATTTCGAGCAGGAGGGGTTTATAAATGTACCATGTGTCGCGGAACGTAATAATGGTTGATATGATTTTAGAGTATTTTTAGAGTATTATTTAAAAATAAATATATATTTAAAAACTCTATACTTTCATAACATTGAAATGTTCTTTCTATGCTGGAGATACACGCAGAGTTTTAAGCTTTTATAAAATAACAAAGGGCATGCTGTCGCAGGCTTTTGCTCTATAATGCAATATTTATTTTTATATTTCCGTGATTTTTTTAAAAACTAACAAACGTATTTTGTTGCCTAACGAAGTTGAAAATTGTAATAATGTTTCTGACATAGTACATAAGTACCGTATCACGATGAGTTTCCTATGTGTCTACCTTCCATAAGAAAGAAGACAAAGATTTTACAGAATGCAACGAAAATAAAGCATGTTAGACCAAAGGCACGGTGGAGTAAAGGTGCGATTCGAATTGGATAAGGCAGGCAAGGAGTAGTGCCCACGCCTGATAGGCGACTTTCAAAAGTACCTACCTTATTTAGTGGGAAACATCAAGATATTGCGAATGTGGTGTATGTGCGAAGGTGTATTATTGTTTATTTTAATTGTAAAAATGTTTTGGTAGAATACATTTTATTTATTTGGATTTTTATTTATTTGTCTACCAAATTTTATCAAAATCGGTCTGATCTTAATAAAATTTGGTAGATACATTTGGTTGGGTGGAGACATCGAGATGTTATGTACAGTTGTTGTATTTCGATGGCTGGAGAAGAGGAAATTAATAAATCATGTAACAAACAACAATACAATGTGTTTTCACCCCAACTTGATTATAAAAACCTCTATTGATTTGGTTTCATATAGGATCTTATGGTTGCCAGTACATATTATCTCGATGTGGTTGCCCATAAGATCCTATATGATAGCTTGATAGCATTTACGTTTTTAGGGTTTCGTCCAAAAAAAAAGAAACCCTTGTAGGATCACTGTCACAGTCAATTTGATCCGAATCTACTGGAGTGACTTCCAACGGCCCCGGCGGGCCTGCCCCAGTGACAGGGCCGTTGAAAAAAAAAAATTCCAACGGCTCCGGCGGGCACGGATTTTGCGTTGACGGGGCCGTTGGAAAAAAAAAATTACCAGCGGCCCCGGTGTGTTTTGTAAATGGGACCGATAGCATAAAATATTTATAGCATACGCTCCGGTAGTGTTTAAAGGGGGGGAAATTGTGTATTATTTTGTAGACTTTAAATTTTAATATGAAATGAAATTAAAAAAAGAGTTTGTATGTATTATTAAGGTCGACTGTTAGATAATCCTTCTGCATTAAGTCCACCTATTGTGCCATACATTGTGTTTGTACAATAAAGGTTAAATAAATAAAATAACGTAGCCTGTGGTGTGGCCCTAGAATAGCACCAACCCATCTCTTCCCGTGGGTGTAAGAGGCGACTAAGGGATTTAAAACACCGGAGGATGGGCAGCAGCATCTTTCCGCGTACTATGCCATCACACTGCGATCGCCAACCCGCCTGCCAAGCGTGGCGATTACAGCAAAACCCCATGGATAAAATCCTTTGGGAGGCCTTTGTCCAGCAGTGGACGTCTTTAGGCTGAGAGAAGAAATAAAATAAATATTATTGTTATCTTAATACTTGTACTATTATGTATTCTGTGTCATGATATAAAACAAACATCATGTATTTTATTTTCTTATATATATGATTGTTGATACCTAGTTGATATTTATTTTTATCAACAATAAAAACTGCGGGTCGTCCACCATTGGGTTTTGACAGTTCAGGCACGTACTTCGTTTCACAGATGGATGGATACACACCATGTACACATACAATGATTAAATGTGTGTGTATCCGTCCACACACACTATTATAAAAAACATTTGGAATGTATAGACAATACAAAAAAAAATATATTGGCAAACTGTGTAGGGATTGCATGAGTAATTAACCGACATTTGCCGATAAGCTAAATTTTTAGAGAAATATGTTAAAATTTTAAGATAGGTAAGTACCTACATTATCATTTCCTGAAGTCCGGGGTAATCTGTGTATATGATTCAAGTAAAATTAAATTATAATTTTGCTTTATGAAATCTTTGCCGCAATAGGGCTTTATGAGAATAGTTTTATATGCCGAGTGAAATATGAAATTGTATATTTAAGTGATTCCCTATTCAGATTTACCAGAAATTGAGGGAGTTAATTTGAGAATGTTCGATTCGGGTTATCGTGAGGTATCTTTCGTTTAAACTCACATCGTTTTTTCAGATTAGATAAAATATTGAATATGTGCTTTTTTTCAAAAACAAGTACAATTTTATTACCAAAAAAGTTTGTGAAAATAATTACATTTTTTTATTTTTTTATTTATTGCGACTAGAAAGTCGCGGTTTGCCGTGTTGACCGCTATACCACAACAATTTGTATAAAATGTTCTGTGTTACCTATTTATGAATTGTACTTACTCATTATTATTCAATACTAAGGGGTAAATATTAACAGCTGGCAACAGTGAAGGTGTCAAGAGTCAATCCATCAAAAATATGTCAAGAAAACTAAAATAAAATGATAAAGTAGGTTCCTACCAAAGAAGTTTTATACATTTTATAGATATCTATCATAGAGCAACACAGACTAAACGCGAAAGTCCTTGTATAGTATCAACCATGGAACGAATAAGAATGTATCTAACTCTAACTCCACAGAAATAAAAATATCTACAACAATTTTTAAGCTTTATAAATATAACAATCAATATAATCAATGTAGGTACATAAAGATCAAAAAGAAGAGTTACAAAATGACTATGCGCGTTTTCTACCACAGATTTTTTTCTACATAATATCATAGATAATGTGCGATACTATACTTCGAGCAACAAGGACTTCCGCAGGCGGGAATCCGGGTATCCATAAAGTTATTATATTGTACCCCCATGGGTAACATAATTAGTTATACAATACCAGTAATATTCATATATTAGTTATAAAATACCTAGCGGTCACAGAAATATTTATTTTTTAGATAAAGTACTCTTTATTTAATAATTTAAGTCTGTGCTACCCACAGAAATATATATAAAAAAAATTGTTTCTGTGGTGCTACTGGTATAATAAGTTTATGGTTGTTGCTTTTTGTAAAAATAAAATACTCTATTGAAAATACTAGTTTGGAGAGATTGCAACCGGTATTTATCGTTAAAGACTTTGATTCGTAGAAATATTCATGGCTGGAAATAAAATATCATAAACAAAAAAATACATTAAATTTTCAAGGAAGACACAATGATGTTTACCTAAATTTCAGGAAAAGCGCAAAATTATTGTATAAATGTCCCCAAGTCCGAAAAATATAAATCCAATTTTTTATAAACATTTTTCGCTGCTGCCCGGTAACACTTTTATTGAATTTTGCATTCTATGTACTCTAACAGTTTTTTTCTTCTAACTAGCTTATCTAACTTTAACTAATATTATAAATGCGAAAGTTAATTTGTTTATTTGTTTGTTACCTCTTTACGCTTTATTTACCTGATCAATTTTCCTGAAACTTCGCATACATATAGTTAGAAGACCGGTAGGACCAGAAAGACATGGTACCTTTCATCCTGGGAGCACTGTTCCCGTGGGAAATTCACGCAGGCGAAGCCGCGGGCAAAAGCTAGTAAATTATAAATGCCAAAAAAAGCAAGTAATATTTATTTGAATTATATTATATACTAGCTTTTGTACGCCGCTTCGCCCGCGTGATTTCCCACGGGAACAATGCTTTTTCCCGGAACGAAAGGTACCATATATCCTTCTTAGATTTTCGAACTATGTGTACCTATGCGATATTTCAGGAAGATTGGTTCAGTAGATAAAGCGTGAAGAGGTAACAAACAAACAAATAATTAACAAACAAACTCACTTTCGCATTTATAATATTAGTTAGGATAGGATTAGGATTAGTTAGGATTTAGGAAGGTACGTAGTATTGGATTAGTATATTCTCTGGACAAAATTGACAAACCTACAACTTATTTAATTTGTAATGTGTTCCGTTTTCAACGCAAATCTTGTTTACCTTTCAATTTGAATTTCGCGCGCCTTACCGATGCACCTATCAATCATCACAATTCGCTGTGCTGCAGTTCTATTTAGCCAATGGGGCGCCCGGACTTCCGCTGGCGCATGCGCAGATCCTACCGGTGTCTGAGAGATCAACGCCATAGGCTGGTGGCAGAAGGCTGGTGGCAGAACCAGTAAAAACCTCTCCGTGTCTGTACGTGAAAGCGAAGGCGCGCGCGCATCAAACATTACATTTTACTCAATTATTCTTAATAAAACTTCAAGTGCTCAACAGTGTTTTTGGAACTTTATAATCGTGTGTGGCTGGCCGGCTAGGTGTCTAAAGGAAGAACTATTCGTGAGGAATCGTGCTCGAAGCCTGCCTACATGGTAAGTGGTTTGTGCATTGTTCCTATTGTCTAAATCGTCTGTAGCAACGCTTATTAACGGCGAATGCTTTCAATAAGTATTCGATCCAATGTGGTGATTGATAGTGTACTCTAATTTCTTCTTATCGAATCAATTTAGCCACATTTTTTGGTGCCGAAACCTGGAACTTTGGATACCTACCTTCAGTCTGCTGCCAAATACCAATTCGATTTAGTAATTGCTACTTCATTTACCGTATTCCACGCTTATTATACTTACTAGTACAGCTAAAACGAATAAACATAACATTTTGTTTCAATTACTAATCGGAAAACAAGTCTTTGTTCCATTTTGTTTTGTTGAGTACCTTACCTACCGATTATCGATTTAAGATGGCTTCCATCAGTTTCTAGAATATTTGTTGAAAATAAATTCTTTTGTCGTTTTATACTTATTAGCATAAAATTATCTACCGTTTTACCGTTCGCAATAATACAATATTGCAAATCCACCTTCTCATAATTTTATGTTGATAGTTCGTTATAACTCGACTACTTTTTTCCAACCGTTCAACGTTTCCTCTTGATATTTATTTATCGAAAATTTATTTCGTTTCAAATTACGAAATATTTTTTATCGTGACGTTGTATCGTTTATCGTATCATATTTTCAACGAATTTTGGTGCGTTCACATTTTCATTATTACCGTTTTAGGTTAAAAATCATAGTTTTTTGTTTTTACAAAAAAACTGATTTTATTTTTTTTATTTACCGTACATTAACGAATATCGCAAACCGTTTTTAGTGTTCCTAACGCTCATTTAATTCATCCTTATCAATTTAATTTATTTCAATTTAAAACTCAGGTGACCGAGGTGACAATATTACCTGTTGTCGTGTAATACCGCCCCAGTGATTCTCGTCGATTCTTGTGAACGCGGTCTCGCTGAAGACGTTCGCAACTAAACTTTTTTATCGAATCCGAATATTTGTTGCTATCAGGTTTTATTGTTTTGATATTAATTATGTCTTTACTATCAAGGCGTAAATCTAAACCTACTATTAAAAAGGGTATCGAAAATACGTACACTATTAATAATTTGCCCAGTTTGCGACGTAAACGAACTATAGCATATAATCGCTTAACGAAGGCTTTGGAAGTAGGTACCTTAGCCAATACCGATGAATCACAAGTAGGGTTATTTCTTTCATATTGTCATGAAATAAAAACGATTGCTGATAGTTTTCATGACTCCCATTTTATTATTTTGGACCTTCTTAAGGATGATGCCGATGAGGAGGACGATGAACTTCAGGATCGATTTGACGAATTGTATTTTCAAGTGTTGGCAATTCAACGAAAATTTGAACAACGTTCATCTCAACAAGCTGACACTTCGAAACATAATTCATTGACCGGTTCGCACAGTGGAAATATGCGGTTACCAAAAATTTCGTTGCCAACTTTTTCCGGTGCTATCAAGGAATGGCCTGAGTTCATTGCAACTTATAACGCGTTGATACATGATTCTACCTCCTTATGTAATATTGAGAAATTTCACTATCTCGTGTCAGTTTTAAGTGGTGATGCTTTATCGTTCATTAGAACTTTTCCTGTTGCAAGTGAACATTATTTAAGTGCGTACGAGGCTCTCAAGTCCCGTTATGAAGATAAACGCGAATTAGCGTTTACGTGCTGGCGTGATATCTTGGACGTTAGTTTAAAGACTTCGAACGCTCAAGATTTTCGACGCGCCTTAGACACGATCGATGAGAACTTAACAATTTTAAAAACTTTAAAATTACCTACCGATAAATGGGATTTTGTTCTTTGTTATAATGTTCTGGCCAAACTCGATACCAAATTAAGACGCGAGTTTGAGGAAAAACATACCGATATTGAGCTTCCACAGTATAACCATTTAAGGGCATTCTTACACTCTAAAGGTGAAGCATTAATTCGCGACACGCACTTTTCAGAATGTTACCAATAAAACCGCTAACGTTTCAAAGGACACACCGGGAACTTCACAGAAGTTCAAGCGACATAACGTCACGCATTCGCTTGTCGCTCCCACCGTCACTACTCATAAAAATGTTGGTGATAAACAACAAGCGAAACCTGCTCACAATTCGAGCACTCCGATTCGTAAATGTGCCTACTGTCGCAATGAACATCACATCTCGGCCTGTAATGATTTTTTGGCAAAATCAATAGATGAGCGCATGGCTGTGGCCACTGAAAAGAAATGGTGCTACAATTGTCTTAACGCATCCCATTCAGTGCGAGAGTGCACATCAATGTTTTCATGTCGACAATGTAGACGTAAACACCACACTTTGCTACATAAGGAGTCGGCGGCAAGCTCGGCGACCTTAGTGGCTAAGGATTCGTTGACTCAGTCTGATCCAACCGTAACCACAACCGTGTTACTGGCAACAGCTCTAGTCCAGATTCGTGATGCTTCTGGTGAATTTCATACATTTCGCGCGTTATTTGACACCGGCAGTCAAAACAATTTTCTCACGGCTCACGCCGCTCAACGATTAAATCTAAAACCTATAACTGGTAATATCAACGTTTATGGGTTAGGGGGCAGCCCTGCCTCAGTCAGTGGCTTTGTTACATGCGACATTGGCACCAACTGTAACGTAAAGTTTCGTCTGGGAATGCTCGTCATACCGAGCATTTGCGGAGATCAACCGATAGCAAGGCTAAATACGAAAGGATGGGAGGAGGTCAAAACACTACCGCTAGCTGATCCTGGTTTTGACATCCCTGGTCCAATCGACGTCTTGTTAGGTGCCGACGTCTTTGCTGAGTCACTTCTCGAACAACGTCTGAAGGGTAACGCCTCTCAACCGCGAGCTTTCAACTCAGTCTTCGGCTGGCTTCTTCTTGGGAAGTCCAGACTCGCATCGTCCAGTCTACTAGGAGTAGCCCCTTCTACCGTAGACGATAGTTTAAACAAAATTGTTCAACGTTTCTGGGAAATCGATAACGTTCCACAATCTTCCCGATTGACCCCAGAAGAGCAACGCTGTGAAAATAGTTTTCTCAGTAATCACTACCGTGACGAGACAGGTAGATATGTAGTTTGTCTCCCCTTCAAGGACGACGAGGAGCCAGTCTTTGAAGGTTCTCGAGAGATAGCCTTACGACGCTTTCATGCCATTGAAAGGCGTCTGTATCGCGATCACAATTTAAACCAACAATACGTGGAGTTCATGACTGACTATATCGACAGTGGTCACATGACTCTGGTACCTGCCAAGCAAATGGGTCAAGGCAAGTATTATATACCGCACCATTGTGTGCTACGTCCCGACAGCGCTACAACGAAGCTTCGCGTTGTATTCGACGCCTCGGCTAAAGATGCAACTTCCAAATCGCTAAACGATTCGCTGCTGACGGGACCGAAGCTACAATCAAATATCGTAGAGATCCTTCTTCATTTCCGTGAGCACGCAATTGTCTTCATGGCAGACGTGCGCCAAATGTACCGTCAAATCAACCTAGCTCCTCAACATCGTGATTATCAACGTATTCTCTGGCGAGCTCACCCAGATGAGCCTCTTCAAGAGTACGTATTAAATACCGTAACGTACGGAGTGTCTTCCGCTCCATTCCTGGCGTGCCGCTCTATTCAGCAACTGGCCAACGATGAGGGTCACAAGTACCCAAAGGCCAAAACCGTTTTAACTTCCGACATATACGTTGATGACGTCATATCCGGAAGCTCATCGCTGAAGGACGCCAGAGAAATCAAAACTCAACTCATCGCTCTTTTCGGTCTTGGCTCGTTTGAGCTCCGAAAATGGGTGAGTAACCGACCCGAGCTACTTAGCGATCTTCCCGCGGAGGCGTGTCTTTCAGAAGCAATCACTTTTACCGAAACTGAAGACACAACTATCAAGGTTCTGGGCCTTAAGTGGGAGCCTGCTTCGGATTCGTTCGTCTTTACCGTTAATCCATCTAATCAACCGTGCACCAAGCGAACGATTTTGAGTGAGGTTGCCAGAATTTTCGATCCTCTGGGTTTTCTATCTCCTTTGACAATTCATGCCAAATGTCTTATTCAAAAGCTTTGGATTCTAGGTCTTTCATGGGATGATAAGCCCCCACCGGAAATTATCTCTCAATGGGAAAAGTTCTCTGAACAGCTTCCTCAAGTTAGGAATTGTGCGCAGAGAATTCGGGCAAACGAAATGGCGGGAGGGTTCGGTACCGAAAAATATACGGGGTAAAAAAAGTACCGGTAAAAAACCTCGACCCGACACTACGTCTGTCCGACTAACCTAACCTAACCTATACGCAGTCTGCTACCACTGTAGTTTACAACGGGAACTACAGAACCCTGTATATTAAACCTAACTTAATAGCTACAACCACCCACAAACCAGGGTCACTTACCAAATTAAATCTTCTTTCTCTTCGGATCCAATCTTGAGTGTCTTCGGGAAAGGGGAATGCGGTCCCTAAACACCAAACCTACCCCTTGAGATCTCAATTCCCCAGGACAAATAAATAGATTTCTTCCCGTAGTTTGGCTCGGCAACAGATGTCGGCGTCCCCAGGCAGCCACGTTTCGCATCTCACAAGAAACAGTCAAAGTAAAAGGTTCTCACAAACACAAAGTTCAATAGTTATTTAACAAACAGGAAATTCACAAACACGACTCAAGCTAATTAGCAATCAAAGAACGCGGAACCTCTCGCGTATTAAAAATCAAACCGATATCGCATAGGGACAATGCAATGGCGGCCGTCCGCCATGCCATTCCACGCGAGCAATTTCATGCTGGCGCGGCACTCCCGCGCGATGTCCAAACAATACTGAATTCAAAATGGTCGCTCGCGACTGCCGACGCCGGCCGAGCGGGCGACGACGCTACTAATATGAAACTACCGCACGCGCTAGAATATTACGGCGGCGAACGGACAAAACAACATAGATTTTATTACAAACATCCCCCGTCCCGGTCTGAGAAGCAGACCGCTAGCTTACTCTACGGGAAGGCGGGCGAGAGAGGTCACAGCTCTCCTCAAAATCGAACCGTCGACCAACACCTCAGCCACACGCGGAGTGCCATCTCCGCCAAGAATCAAACGTAATATGCGAGCTCGTCGCCAAAGCAATGAGGGCAAATTTGCCTCTTTTAACAATACTAAATCACCCTCCCTGGGAGGCTCAGTCCTGTCTGTCCACTTCACTCTTTGCTGCAGCAAATGCAAATATTCAAGCGACCAGCGACGCCAAAAGTCCTGGCTCATTTGCTGCAACATTTGAAAACGCGACAACCGATATACGCGTTCATCCTTCCACACGGGTATTCGGGCAGGGCATTCAACGGCCCTCCCACCAAAAAATGACCAGGGGTGAGAGCTTCCAAGTCATTTGGATCTGGAGATAGCGGACAGAGAGGACGAGAGTTGAGGACCGCCTCAACTTTACAAAACACTGTGGCCAGCTCTTCAAAAGTTAGAGCCGTTTCTCCGATAATGCGGCGGAGGTGGGTCTTTGCGGATTTCACAGCCGCTTCAAAAATCCCTCCCCAATGGGGGCAACTTGGGGGACTAAACTTCCAGGTTATTCCCCTTTGGGCAGCAATTTGACTTAAACTAGTACAATTTTTATCAATAAACACAGAAACATCCTTAAGATAATTTACAGTTCCTTTATAGTTTGTGCCATTGTCAGACCTAATAAGGGAAGGTAGACCTCGACGCGAAACAAAGCGATCCAACGCGGCGACGAAGGCCTCCGTAGTCAGAGCCGATACCACCTCCAAATGGACAGCCTTGGTGGCCAAACAAACAAATACACACAAATAGCCCTTCACAATACGGGCATTACGAAAGGGAGAAGCCTTGATCGAAAAGGGACCGGCAAAATCGGTTCCAACGCCGTCAAACGGTCTCGAAGGTCGGATTCGATCAGCGGGCAAATCACCCATCTGTGGTTGCATCGTGGATGCCTTCAACCTATAACATGCAATACATCGAAACAGAACACTACGGATTGCTCTTCGGGCAGACAATATCCAAAATTCGCGTTGCAAAATAGCCAACAAAGCATTGCACCCAGCATGGGCGTTACGAATGTGTCGATCAGACACCAAAAGCTGCACCAAGGGTCCGCCCTTGGGCAACAACAGAGGATGGCGAGTCTCATATGGAAGATCCGCCTTCCGGAGCCTGCCTCCAACCCGAAGAAGCCCATCCGAGTCGATGTACGGGTTCAAACGAGCGACCGCGCCCTTCAACTTAGCGCGTGCGTCGCGCAAGATACGAAGCTCTGACTCAAACCGTCCGGTCTGCACGACACGGACCCAATGCAACAATGCGCTCCGGCGCTCTTCTGCACCTGCAATCGGCTCCAACCGCTTTGCCTGTGGGTTTCTACAATTATGTATGAAACGCTTAATCCAACTGGTAACACCCAGAAGCTTATCCAAGCTGCTATACCGAGCAAGTAGCCAATCCGGCTCCGACGTCGTCTCGGCGACTACAGCATGTACACGGAGCCCAGTCAAACTCAAAGAAGTAACATCTGTCTGACAGACAGGCCAAGAAGTTTCTGATCCCATCAGCCACTCTGGACCCCACCAGAGCGGGTGTGACACCAGTTCTGGTGCCGTACAACCTCGGGAAGCACAGTCCGCTGGGTTAAGCTCTCCCGGCACATGTCTCCATGTTATATCAATTCCGATATTCTGAATTTGGGAAACCCGATTTCCCACAAAAACCTCCAAGGTATGTGGGGCCGCGCGCAACCATGCAAGCGCGACCTGGCTATCCGACCAGGCGAAGATGTCCCGTATTTCGACCGTGGCCGCCAGTTCACTGGCAACGTGATGCAACAATTTAGAGAGAAGGTGAGCTCCACTCAACTCAAGCTTGGGAATAGTCAGCCTAGTCCTGATGGGGGCGACCTTGCTCTTCCCTAACAAAAGCGAGACATTGACCCGGCCATCGGCGTCAACTGTCCGCATATAGACTGACGCGGCGTAGCCTCGCTCCGACGCGTCACAAAAGCCATGCAGGCTGGCTCGATATTTCCCGGGGGCAATATTCGACGAGGCAAGGCAATCCGATTGACTTCCTTAATCGATGAAAACAACTCGAGCCAATCATCCAATGGAGAGCCAAACAGCGGCTCGTCCCACGAGACGCCCAAAGTCCAAAGTCTCTGAAGAAGACACTTTGCAGAGAATATCACTGGACTGATCCAACCGCTTGGATCAAACATACGGGCTATTACGGACAACACCGTTCTCTTAGTCCAGACTTTTGGTATTTCCAAGTCCACTTGGAATGTGAAAATATCGGTTAGCGGCTGGTACTGCATGCCCAGCACCGCTATCCTGTTGGGATCATCCACATCCTCAAACAGGTGAGGGTTCTGTTGGTGATCCTCCGGGATCCCTTCTAGAACTTTAGGCTCATTAGACAACCACTTACGTAGCTCGTAGCCACCTGTCTTCAATATTTCAATCAATTCATCCCGCAGTAGGAGGGCCTCCTCAATACTTTGGGCTCCGGTGCACACGTCATCAACATACAAGTCACGTGACAGCACGGAAGCCCCACGGGGAAAGCGGATCCGTTCCCGCTCTGCCAATTCAAGCAATGATCTGATGGCGATATAGGGACTAGATTTCAAACCATACGTGTTTGTGTTGAGTTCATACACCGTCACAGGATCCTCAGGGCGCTCACGCCAGAGTATCAACTGGAATCGCCTGTCCTCAGGATGTATGACTGTCTGGCGGAACATCATCCGGATGTCCGCACCAAAAACCACTTGATGTCTTCTAAAGTTCAAGATGATGTCAATTATGTCCCTATGCAATTTGGGACCCGAATGCAAACACAGATTCAACGAAACCCCGTTCGAAGTGGGTGCGGACCCATCGAAGACGGTCCTCAATTTGCCTGTTGAGGCCTTCACCACCGCGTGGTGGGGCAAAAAATAATGCTCAGTTGAGCTCCAATCAACTCGAGCCGGAGACATGTGACCCAAATCCTCGTACTCGCGCATAAATTCAATATATTTATCGCGAAGTACGTGGTCACGCTGCATGCGTCGCTCCATGGACAGCAGTCGTTTCTCCGCAAGCGCCCTACTTTGCCCTAGGCTAGGACGAGAGGCAACAAAAGGTAACCTAGTTACAAACCGACCGGAGGGCAACCTCTCCGTGGTCGATCGAAAAAGGGCTTCGCACTCAGCGTGTTCCGGATCCATCCTGGAACTCATAGGTGGCTCCTCCACCTCCCAAAACCTTTGCATGGTCTTGGCCAAGGACGCTGATGCGACGACCGGTGGCTCCTCCGCGGTGCCATTATCAAACACAGGGCCCATCAGGGCAAAACCAAAGATAGTAGACACTGCCATCAGTGAAGACGAACCCAGAGCCTTCTGGGTACCCAACAAAATCCAACCCAATACGTCCGAGCCCAGGAGCAAGTCCACTGGGCCGGGATGAAAGACAAAGGGGTCGGCCAAATCCAGACCCGAAACCAAAGACAACACACCCGGCGGTATGTCTGTCGAGGGTGCCAACCCGCAATGGTATCCATTACCATAGCCGAAGTCGTGATCCTCATTGTGGAGGACTTCAGCGAAGAAAAAGTGACAAGTGTCTGGCCCGTCAGACACTTCACTTGTATGCCACCAACTCCAAGAAGTGGCACAGGCGAGTCTTCCACGACTAAACCTAACTGGTGTGCCACTCGAGTGGTAACCAAACTGCTTTGAGCCCCTGAGTCCAACAGAGCTCTCAAATTAATGGCTTCCCCCACGACCCCATACGCGGACCACCGCGGTAGGGAGCAGAACCGTCCGCGGCTCTGTCCCAGCAAGGGAGCAAGCTAGTTACGGGCTCCCACTCTCTCCAAACCAGGGGGCGCCACTGACCCGGATAATATGGCGGGCGAGTGCACATCCCCATCTGAGGGGGCATAACCCGCGGCCCGGCCATACATATGGTACGGCGGGTGGTACTCCAGCCGTGGGTACTCGTGCAGCGGCGGAGAAACCGCTGCGGCTGCATGTGTTGGGTATTGGTAACCCGCGTGGAGGGGTGTCCCCACTCCGTCCGATCTAGGGCCCCGCCCATGGGGCCCTATCCGGGGCCTGGCCAGCTACATACTGGCCATGACCTTGGGGCGCGTGGTCCCGGTCCGCCAAGACCCGCGCAGGTACGCGACCCCCCTCCCGAGGGGGGGTGCGACGAGCGAAGCCGCGTCCTCCGTCCGGTGGTGGAGGGCTTCGCGCAGGAGCGCCCCCGCCCATAGAGGACCCCTGCCTCAACATCCGGGTGCCATCCCCGTTGCGGTTCATGCAAAGCATCGCGTGGTGCCGCCCACGGCATGCACTGCATGGTATGGCACTGGGACAGTCACGTGCATAGTGACCGCCCAAACAATAAAAGCAAAGTTCATGCCGCTTTGCCATGCGGCGCCTATCTTGTACTGGCAGTCTCTGCCAGTCCCTGCATTGTAGCAGGCTGTGGCCCATCCGGCCACATTGCAGGCAGTCCGCGTCCCTCGCGACTGCTGCCGTGTGCGCAACCCGCACACCAGCTCCACGCGGTGGCGGTTGCCGTCCCTGTTGGGGCTTCCTCGCCATGAGGGTTCCAAGGGCCTACGTTCAGGCGCTCTGGATGGCGCTGAGTCCGTCATGGTATTCTCAGCCGCCCGTGCCTCAAACTCCAAAAACTTCACCAAGTCAGTGAATGTTGGTAGGGTGGTGCTATCCCGTTCCGCATTCTCGCGCTCAAATCGCGAGCGGATGTCATTGGGTAATTTGCCCAATACAATGTGCACCAGCAAAAAGGACCATTGGTCCACCGGCAGCCCCAGTGTGCGGAGCGCGTTACAGGCCACTGTAACGGGCGTGAGCAACTGCAGGCGCAACTGTGCCCTGTTGGCCACCTTGGGCAGGGCCATCAACTGTGCGGCGTGCGCATCCGCTAACAAACGTAAGTTTTGGTAGCGGGAGTTCAATAACTCCCAAGCCGTATCGTACTGGTCGTCCTCCACCCGGAGGTGCTGGATGAGCGACCGCGCTTCATCCTCAAGAGTGGAGAGGAGGTAGGCCATCTTCTGGGCCTTCGACAAATCCTGTCGTGCTACGACCAGGGACTCAAACATATTTTTATATGCTACCCACTCCTCCATCCTACCCCCAAAGTGGGACAGCTGAAGGGTGGGGAGCCGACCAGTAACCGCTGGTCCTTCCTGTCTAACACAGGTGTGCGAGGGGCTGGTCCGCCAGCCTGTCTCGCCCTTATTGCGGTCACCGCCTCCGCGATATCATCGTGCAGACTCAGGATCTGGTCCATGTCCGCCATGTGACCTGCGTAGGCCTCCGGGGTAAGATCGGCTTCGGTAAGCGCCGCCATGGCCGCTTCCGCGCTAATCAATCGTGAGTGGAGGTGATCCGCTCTTAGCAGTATGGCGCCCTCCCTGTCCTTCCGGGACAGGAGTCCTCCGGCCGTCACAAACCATCTCAATTCGTTGGCGAGTGTCGCCCTAGCATTGGAGGCCTTCGCCATCGCGTCAAGTCACAAACAAAAAATAACAAAAGGTAAATAAAAAACAACAAAATCAAGCAACTACACGAAGAACCGCGGTAGGTATGAGAATGGCACAAACCCGGAACGCACGGTACAAACCGCAAACAAATACAAAAAAGGTTACAAATATTCTTATACAAACAAACTAAGAAAAATCTAATAATTTTTACAAACAATTAATTATTTTTTACAAACGAACAAATAGAGGGTAGATAAACTACGCTCTGCTACCAGAAATTGTGCAGAGCAACTACGCTCTGCTGCCAGAAAATGTGGCAGCGAGAATCCGGACAAACGAAGCGGCGGGAAGAATTCTGTACCGGAACTTCACCGGGAAAAAACCACCGGTAAAAATAAGTACCGGGAAAAAATCTCCACGCGGCACCACGTTTGCCCGACTAACCTAACCTAACTTAACGCAGTCTGCTACCACTGTAGTTTACAACGGGAACTACAGAACCCTGTATATTAAACCTAACTTAATAGCTACAACCACCCACAAACCCAAGGGTCACTTACCAAATTAAATCTTCTTTCTCTTCGGATCCAATCTTGAGTGTCTTCGGAAAGGGGGAATGCGGTCCCTAAACACCAAACCTACCCCGAGATCTCAATTCCCCAGAACAAATAAATAGATTTCTTCCCGAAGTTGGCTCGGCAACAGATGTCGGCGTCCCCAGGCAGCCACGTTTCGCATCTCACAAGAAACAGTCAAAGTAAAAGGTTTCACAAACACAAACGTTCAATAGTTATTTAACAAACAGGAAATTCACAAATATAACTCAATCTAATTAACAATCAAAGGACGCGGGACCTCTCGCGTATTAAAAATCAAACCGATATCGCACAGGACAAATGGCGGCCGTCCGCCATGCCATTCACGCTAGCAGTGCGGCGCGGCCTCCCCGCGCGATGTCCAAACAATACTGAATTCAAAATGGTCGCTCGCGACTGCCGACGCCGGCCGAGCGGGCGACGACGCTACTAATATGAAACTACCGCACGCGCTAGAATATTACGGCGGCGAACGGACAAAACAACATAGATTTTATTACAAACAGGAATCTTAAAATTCCACGTAAATACGCTACCGATAGCGCTCAATCATATCAACTGCATGGATTTTGTGACAGCTCCGAAGCAGCATATGGCGCCGTTATATACCTGCGTGTTATCGAGTCTGACGGCTCCGTTCGCGTCTTTCTCGTATGTGCAAAGGCTCGTGTAGCTCCTTTAAAACGTCAATCGTTACCTCGCTTAGAGCTGTGTGGTGCAGTTTTGCTTACAGACCTTATCAAATTTGTCAAGGACACGCTGCGGATTCCTGTCCATGACACTTATCTGTGGTGTGATTCCACCGTTACCTTATCCTGGTTGCGAGCTCCTTCTTCTCGCTGGGTGACATTCGTTGCAAACCGCGTAAGTCACATTCAAGATATCGTACCGACCGAGTGCTGGAGGCACGTACCATCTGTCACAAATCCTGCAGATGTTTGTTCGCGTGGGCAATTGCCTCACGATTTGCTAAACAATGCCCTATGGTGGGCGGGCCCAGAATGGTTGTCTCAACCACAGTCTGAGTGGCCAATCGATACATCGAAAAATCGTTCAAACGATGACAATGCGGTGCTCTCTGAGCAGCGTCGCACCACGGTTCTCGTTTCGGATCAAATCGAAAGCGTTAATCACACGTCTATAATTGATCGGCTATTCGAAAAATATTCTTCTTTAGATAAAATCTGTCGCATTATCGCTTACGTTCGCAGGTTTTGTAATAACATGCGTAACACTGTTCCGCGATCAGATAATCTTTTCGTAACGGACGCTGAGCGTCATCGTGCGTTACTAATTATCGTCAAACATTTCCAACATCGTTGTTTTTTGGATGTCATATCCAAATTACAATCAAAGATACAGTTACCTCGCAGTTTTCGTAAACTAAACCCGTTTTTGGACGAGCAGGGTATACTCAGAGTAGGCGGGCGCCTATCGCGCTCCGATCTTGACTTCGAACATAAGTATCCCGCATTATTGCCCAAAAAGAGTGTTCTTACATCAGCTGTAATCGAATCTATTCATCGAAACAATTTTCATCCCGGTCTGAACACAACCAACTATCTGATTTTACAACAGTTTTGGATACTTGCGGCAAAGCATGCTGTACGTCATCATCTTTCAAGATGCATAAGATGCTACCGTCTTAAACCGAAACCTTTGCAACCCTTTATGAGCGACCTTCCGGCCTTTCGTGTCAATCAGGCAAAACCCTTCTCTGTCGTAGGTGTCGATCTAGGAGGGCCTTTTCGAATTAAGCTCGGGCTTCATCGTGGTGCTAAAATCGATAAAGCGTACTTGTGTTTATTCGTATGCTTGAGCACAAAAGCAGTGCACCTTGAGGTGGTTTCTACTTTATCGACTGACGGCTTCATCGCGGCATTGCGTCGCTTCGTTTCTCGTCGCGGCCGCTGCAATGTTATTCACTCTGACTGCGGTACGAATTTCGTTGGTGCAAGTTCACAACTAGCGTCAGGTATCGAACAAGCCTCTCATGCGGAAAAAATAGATTTTAAACGTAACGTACCTTCTGCTCCCCACTTTGGAGGGGTGTGGGAAATCCAAATCAAAGCCGCAAAGAGTCATTTGTACCGTATTGTTGGCGATCAGGTCTTAACGTTTGAAGAGCTTACCACACTCTTCGCTCAGATCGAATCAATTTTAAATTCGCGGCCTTTGTGTCCATTGAGCTCGGATCCCAACGATTTGAACGTTCTTACGCCCGGTCATTTTTTAACGCTGGAACCTCTTACAGCAGTTCCTGACTTCGACTACAAGGACGTAAAAATCAATCGACTAAATCGATGGCAACTTATCCAATCTTTTCAACAACAATTTTGGAAACGCTGGAAAAATGAATATTTACATGGGTTAACTCAGCGAGCAAAATGGACCACGGACTCAACACCGTTAATTGTAAACTCAATCGTACTTATAAAAGAGGACAATCGGCCTCCTCTTCAATGGGCATTAGGACGAGTTGTTTCCTTGCATCCTGGCCCTGATGGGGTAGTTCGAGTCGCAACCGTTAGAACAGCCAGGGATCACTCGCTTAAGAGACCTTTGGTCAAACTATGTCCTCTACCCTTCGTATAATCGTTTCAACTTATCATTTGTTAGCTTTTAAGTTTAGAATAATAACTTAAACATATTTATCGTTAATTACCGTTTCTTATTCTTACTCTGGGAAAATCCTATTGGTATTTTGGTGGGCGGAATGTTCCGTTTTCAACGCAAATCTTGTTTACCTTTCAATTTGAATTTCGCGCGCCTTACCGATGCACTTATCAATCATCACAATTCGCTGTGCTGCAGTTCTATTTAGCCAATGGGGCGCCCGGACTTCCGCTGGCGCATGCGCAGATCCTACCGGTGTCTGAGAGATCAACGCCATAGGCTGGTGGCAGAAGGCTGGTGGCAGAACCAGTAAAAACCTCTCCGTGTCTGTACGTGAAAGCGAAGGCGCGCGCGCATCAAACATTACATTTTACTCAATTATTCTTAATAAAACTTCAAGTGCTCAACAGTGTTTTTGGAACTTTATAATCGTGTGTGGCTGGCCGGCTAGGTGTCTAAAGGAAGAACTATTCGTGAGGAATCGTGCTCGAAGCCTGCCTACATGGTAAGTGGTTTGTGCATTGTTCCTATTGTCTAAATCGTCTGTAGCAACGCTTATTAACGGCGAATGCTTTCAATAAGTATTCGATCCAATGTGGTGATTGATAGTGTACTCTAATTTCTTCTTATCGAATCAATTTAGCCACATAATGCTTGGTAATTTTTTTAAAGAGGTTGCCACATTTGACTGACGTGATTTGACCACAGACATAAAATACTCTAAAATAAAATATATCCAAGCTTGATAATATGTCATAAAATACATTTAACCCAAAACATTTTCAAGTAGCAAAATATGTTAATGTAATTGGTTATTTACCTACATTTTACCTAGTACATTTATAAAAGATAAAAATAAACAAATATAGCTCTATTTCAAGGTGGAATGCACAGATGGAATCAAAAAGCTCGATGTAACATTAAACCATTGCTTGATTCATAAAATTACAAGATTCAAGAACTGATTTATCTCCTAATTATGGTCTAAAAAGAGAAGGAAAAGGCTTTGACTATTCTGCGTAACAAGAGATGTATACACTTATACCTATTTACTGTATATATACATCATGTTTTTAATAAATAAATATATGTAAAATATGACTTGTTATTTATTTAAGAAACCTACTATGTAACTATGATAAAAGTACAAAATATTGTGCATTGAAAGCAAATGCACGTAAGCCTTTCCTACGATAATATTTGATTTATTATATTCTTTCTGTGTAGTGATCAAGATTATGGATCAGCCACTTGTTAGGCACTATAGGCTATTTTATTTAAATTATGTACTTTCTCCACGCATTATTATAGTCAGGCGCTAGAAAGTGCTACTAGATTGACAAAAGCTTGAGAACAATGCCATTATTTATTGATATTCTATATAAAGTACTCTCATATAGAAATCAGATATATAGTACTAATTGCATGCATCTGAGATGCTCAAAAATCCAAAAATAGATATTCTATAACGTCTAATAACGTACCTAACTCAATGATATAAACATATTAGACGTGACGTATTAGTTGGCTGTTCTCGATTACATACAATATTTTTCAATTTAGTAATTGAAACAACCAATCATAGGCCAAGAATGAAGGTTCGTTTGCTGCACGTAGTTGCTCCGCGCTATCTTGAGCTGACGGAAAAATATCATTGAAAGTGCTCGCTTTTCCGTATCTTTCGTTGTCAAAAGCAAATGACAAGCTGTCGAAAAATGCAGTTGTGTGTGTAAAATTTTCTGGAGATTCCTGTGATTGGATGATCGACGATCGTTCGGAGTGGTGTGTAACTGTCTAATCGACCCGTGAGTTGAGGTTGGATGCGGTTTTGTGCTTGTGTGTATTCGGTAGGAATACACACAAGCACAAATCACGTGGTTTCACGTGTCACGTCCAGCACGTAAGGCACTTGGGAGACGACCTTCTGATTGTTACATACAAACTCTTTTTTCAATTTCATTTCATATTTAAGGTCTACAATATAATACACAATTTCCCCCCTTTAAACTCTACCGGAGCGTATGCTTTAAATTTTTTATGCTCTTCGTCCCATTTAAAAACACGCCGGGGCCGTTGGTAATTTTTTTTTCCAACGGCCCCGTCAACGCATAATCCGGGCTCGCCGGGCCCGTCGGAATTTTTTTTTCCAACGGCCCCGTCACCGGGGCAGGCCCGCCGGGACCGTTGGAAGTCACTCATCTAGACCAAATCTGGCGAAATTTAGTAGGATGGTAAAATCCTATGAACCAAACACGTAAAAACATATTTTTTAAAATAAGGGTCATTTTTGGTAGACATATTAGGATATAAAGAAAAAGTTTTGCAAAACATTGCTGTCATATATTAAACTAGCTGTTGCTCGTGGCTTCGCCTGCGTGGATTTTGCTTCGATTAAAATAATATTTTTAAAATTTAAATAGGAACATAAGCGGTGGTGATCGAGTGGATAGTTAGGGTGCCCGCCTGTGACTGCAAAAGCCCGGGTTCGAAACCTGCTACGTGCTACATGAGTTTGTATACCAATCTGACGTAGTTTTTATCGATCACCACTTACTTACGGTGAAGGAAAACATCGATTTTATTTTTATTATTTTATTTTAACATACGGTACCCACGGAAGACCAGCGTCGTTAGTTAACACCACGAGAGATGCTGACTTGACCACAGTCAAAGTCAAAGTCAAAAATTCTTTATTGAAATTTAGCCTTCAAAGAAGACACTTTTTCACGTCCACAAAAAAATCACAAAATATAGTTCATTGCTTCTAGATTACAGGAAATTGGCATTGTACGGAACCCTTTCCACGCGAGTTCAACTCGCACTTGACCTGTTTTTTTAGTACCTAATATATTTATCAATATATTGATATATTGGTATCCATGGAAACCAAATCAAAAAGGTGGGCGAAACAAGCTGTTTCGCCAAACCTTTATTTCAACGGAATTAAGCCGCTAATCGAATGCTGTAACCCCATTCGCAACGGATCGGCACGTGGTCACACCGAGTCGGTGCGAATGGGGTTGGAGCATGCGATTATCGGCCTTACTCCGGTTTGGCTGATCAGTTTGATTGGATCCCGCCCATTTAGTCCGGTCATTCTATGTTTTTAGAAAAAGTAATTCATAAAGTTTTGAAACTTGTGTGACATATACCTTCGGTTGTGGTGTTCAACGCTCACTACCCTCCCTGCCCTCCCCTGACGCTAGGACACATTTTCCGAGTAAGGGGGGGGCCCCTTTACTCTGAAATGTGTCCCCTTTACCGGTTTTTTCCCTTTTTCTCGAAAACTATTGTAGATAAGAAAAAGGTGTCAAAGGCAAAGAAGGTCCCTCTTAAATTCTTAATAAAATATGTCCCATGTCTTATTTTGATAGACTTGACGGTTTACCAGCTAAAAGTTGTGTCTGGGGCACATGTTGTGAAAATGTACCTAAAAAGAGGGGTATTGTTGCAGTTTTACTATTATATCTCGAAAAAGACCCAGAATTTCGAAAACATAGCTCTATTAAAAGTTTTAGAGCATTAAATTCTGCGTTTAATGGGACTAAATACATATATTTTGAACCACTCGGTCCAATACTAGTGCTCAACGAAATTGCACAAATCCCACAGATATTGTAAATGTGAAAATTTAGATGTATGTTTGATACTCAACTACGCAAAATCTTCTGTACGAATTTCGATGAAATTTGGTACACGGGTAGAAAACTACCGGGAATAGCACATAGGGTACTTTTTTCATCTCGAAAATTCCTACGGGGAGTAGGGGCCCCGAGACGCAAAGCTAATATAAGCATTTTTCATAGGTATGGAAAACTTGCTTACGCCCCGGGGTAAATCCTGCTCAGTTGGGAATTTCGGGATAAAAATTATCTTACGTGATTTTTCAAGTCTTTCTCTATTTGTGTACTTTAAAACTTCATCGAGATCCGTCCAGTATACTTCGTGTGATCGGAGTGACAAAAATGTCGGGAGTTCTGTATGGGAATTTTATCATTTATGATAATATATATTAGATGCGCCCCGAGGCTTCGCTTCCTGTGAAGAATTTCCCGGTGAGAAAAAGTAGATTATATGCATTTCTTAGGTTTAACTCTATTCGTCTACTAATTTCGCACTCGTCGGAAATATGCCTCGGTAGATTTTGTGTAATTTTAAGAACAACAAACATACTTTTTTTTTACGTTTGGATGTCTCGGATGTATGTTTGTTATCTCAATTACACACAATCTACCGGGCATATTTCAACAAAAATTTGTACACAAGTAGAGTTAAATCTAAAAAAATACATATTTACTTTTAATATATTATATATATATAATACTAAATATTTATAATAATACTACTTTTTTCTGAAATTTTACAGGAGCGAAGCCTCGGGGCGCATCTAGTATATTATCATAAATAATGAAATTCCCATACAAACTTTGAAATTTTTGTCATTCAATCAACACGAAGTCTACTGGACGGATCTCGACGAAGTTTAATACACAAATAGAGAAAGACTTGAAAAATCACATAAGATAATTTCTTTATCTCAAAAATTGCCAACTGAGCGGAGCTCTCCGGGGCGTAGCAAGTTTTCCCATACCTATGAAAAATGCTATATTAGCTGCGCCTTTGGGGCCCTTACTCCCGTAGGAATTTCGGGATAATGAGTACCTATGTACTATACCCAGTATTTTTCTAGCAGTGTATGAAATTTCATTGAAATCTCGTCCAGTAGATTTTGCATAGTTGAGGATCAAAGATACATCAAAACTTTCGCATTTAAAATAAACTGTGGGATTTGTGCAATTTCGATGAGCACTTAAAGTATATAGGACAGAGTGGTCCAAAATATATGTATTTAGTCCCATTAAACGCAGAATTTAATGTTCTAAAACTTTTAATAGTACTATGTTTTGAAATTCTGGGTTTTTTTCGAGATATAATAGTAAAACTGCAACAATACCTCTTTTTTACGTACATTTTCTCCCCATGTGCTCCCAAACACAACTTTTAGCTCGTAAACCATCAAGTCTATCAAAATAAGACATGGAACATATTTTATTAAGAATTTAATAAGGATCATCTTTGCCTTTGACACCTTTTTTCGTGTCTATCATAGTTTTCGAGAAAAAGTGAAAAAAACCGGTAAAAAAAGGGACATATTTTCAGGAAGTAAAAGGGAGATGGGGGGTAGCGTCAGGGGAGGGCAGGGGAGGTAGTGACGTTGCCAAACACCACAACCGAATTTATATGTCACACAATTTCAAAACTTTATGAATTAGTTTTTTCTTCCCCAGTACATTGATTACATAGAATCGGACCGGACTAATTTGACTTGACTTGATTTGAACTTGATATGATCTCCATACTGTAATGACATACTCGTAATACACCTGGGCTGTCGGAATCATAACAGGAGAGGAGACACACGGCTATCCTGAACTCTCCTAACACTGCATGAATACTTTAACGAACTTATCGGGTCGTGCCTCAGCAATCTCGATGTCGTCTTACATGAATGGTTCAAACCTGGGAATAACAATTCTGTTAAAGTCGATTATTATCTTAAACGTTTATAAAAGTCAGCCCTCTGGAAGCAAAGGGAAGCCGCAAGAATGCCAGGATGGACCAATAGAAACGCAGAAGTTCCCTCCACAGTCGACTAATGTAACCCAGGGAGTCGATTAATGCTCCGCCGTCTCAGAGAATATCCCACCGGGTGGAGACTTCACCTTCCAAAACCTGGGCAGTCTTAAGGATTTTAGAATAGATGTTCGAGCTGGTTTCGGGAGATATTGTGAAAACCACGTTATGAAGTTAACGTGGTGGGGTTTCTAAATATTTTTATTTGAATCGTGAACATTGGTCTATTAATATTATAGAAAGCATGTAGTCATAGAAATAACAAATACGCTAAATGAATTATTACAGCATATTGATCTAATAAAATTTGTAGCCACATACACTTCAGGAGCAAAGCCCTGAGGCACAGATAGTCTGTTATTGACCGAGCGAGCGAGCAGGAAGAGCGAGCGGCTATAATTCAAGTAGGGGCGAAAACACATTGTTTGTATGTATGTATGTATGTATGTTTGTTCCGCGATAACTCTCGAACCGTTGAATTAATTTCGATGATATTAAGAATACGTGTAGCAACTATCCATAGAATTTTTAAGTTCGTTGCGCAACAAAATCGGTTCAAGCCGTGTTAGAGAAATATGCATTTTTAAGAAAATAAATATTTCTCTATAACTTTTGAACCGTTATTCAGATTAGGATGAAACTTCACAAATCACGAGATATTATCACTATTTTTTTCATGTATATTGTATATCAAAATTGTTGTACTAGTTTTTTAGAGATATTGAGTTAAAACCTTGAATCGTTCATTTTCGTATCAGCGACATCTAGTGACATTTTTGTACATGTATTTATGTTCCGTGATAATTATCAAAACGTTGAATTAATTTCGTTGATATTAGGAATGCGTGTAGAAAGTATTCCTAGAATTTTTAAGTTCTTTTGCGCTTCTTTTATTACAGATATATTGAGTTTAAAACATGAATCGTTCATTTTCGTATCAGCGACATCTGAAAGTGACATTTTTGTGGTTACATGTATTTATTTTCCACGAAAACTTATCAAAACGTTAAATTAATTTCGTGGAATGCGTGTAGCAAGTATTTTTGCCCGCGACTTCGCCCGCGTGAATTTCCCACGGGAACAGTGCTTTTTCCCGGGATGAAAGGTACGGTGGGCCACATAGAAAACCTGAGACCGCTGCACCTGAAATACGATCCACTATAGAAGATTAGTTCAGTAGATAAAGCGTGAAGAGGTAACAAACAAACAAACTCACTTTTTCGCATTTATAATATTAGTTAGTATTGGATAAGGATACAGTATCACGACATTTTCCCTTACGGGGTAGATTCATCTAGCCATTATACGTAGGTATTTTAGTGAAAATAAATATTTCTCTATAATTTTGTAACCGGTAATGAGATTTGGATAAAACTTAACATTTTTTGAGATGAGTATTTGCTATATTTCTTATTTATATTGAACTAGCTTTCGCCCGCGGCTTTGCCTTCGTAAATTTTCCACGGGAACCATGCCTTTTCGGGATGAAAAGTAAACCTATGTCCTTCTCCCGTACTTCTAACTATGTGTATGCGAAATTTCAGGAAGATTGGTTTAGTAGATAAAGCGTGAAGAGGTAACAAACAAACAAATAAATGAACAAACAAACAAACTCATTTTTCCCGTTTGTAATATTATTTAGGACTAGCTGTTGCCCGCGGCTTCGCCTGCGTGAGTTTAGCTTAGATGAAAAAAATTTTTGTGTTCCAAACTGTAGTTCAGCAGAAAATGCTCATCATGTTGAACGATTTACACAAAGGCGCCATTTCCATATATCTTATAAAGTAGCTGACTTCTCTGGAGTTCTTCATCAGATATTCCAGATCTTCAGATTTTTATACGTCAGCAGAAAAATGCTCATCAGGTTGAACGACTTTTTTGCTAAGGACCCATTTCCAAAAGCTGCATATGTTATAGTGTAGATGGTCTCTTGGAGTTCTTCATCAGATGTTCCTGATCTTCGATTTTTATCGTCAACAGGGGGTCAACTCGGGGATGTATACTCGATTATAAATCACTTACTTTGGATAAAGTAGTCGTGGACATTGGCGTAAAAGAGTTATTGGCAGCCGGATGTACATACGTAGCTCTTTCGAGATCAAAACGGTTTACAGATATTATATTTGATCCAGGTTTTGATTATATCCGCTTGCAGAAAAAATTAAAAAATGAAGTTGTTGCAGCTCAGAATAGATGAAGAAAAAAGATTGGAAAATCTGTTCTCCTCAACCACGCAATAACTGAATAATGTAATGCGTTGCGCCTTCACATTTTTGTTTTAACAGAATCCCGTATTTTACTGAAAATTCTAATTGGTTCAGTAAATTTACGTTCCTCCATATTTTTAATAAATAACAACCACGAGGTCTACGTTCGCGGCGAACCACTCGTATATATGAATGTAAAACCTATTGGTGGCTCTGCACCACGACAAATGTATTATTAGAACTCTTTTGTTTGTTATGCAATCTATCAAAACAGGCCAATATTTTTATAAATTACTTATCCATTCAGCTGCTATACATATTTCAATTTAACATATGCCATCTCAAGGTACCTATCGACCTACCTTTGGATTCGACGTTTCAATATTCAACTCGAATAGACAACATGTCGGGCGGATGTCATGAAGTGGGCCATTGGCCGGTCTGTGTGCGTTTCCGGGCAGAGAGCGACTTTTTATACACAATGAAATTAATTGCGCTTCGGACATCATCATTCATAATTTATTTATTTTTGTCAGGTCAATATAGTCTAGAGATGAAAAAGATCAAAGTGGCTGAATTTGACTGACAGTCATTTACGGTGTTAGTTTTAAATTTATAAAACGATACCTACTCAAATATTTTTAAAGAAATGATTTTTGATTTAATAACGATGAGACATTATTACCAAAAAGCAATAAAATTGTTATTGTTCTCTTTTTCTAAACTAGCAACGTAAAAGTTACACATTAAAATTGTGATGTTTTATGAAAGAAGCTGTATTAAAAGTACTGTTTTTAACTCTTAAATATAAAGGATTAATAAAGGATTAGGACTATAAAGGATCTGTATTCTTTGGGACAACCCAATCAACGACATTTTTGTATGGAAAGTCTGTAGAACCTGCGACAACTTTTTGGCCTAGTAGCTGTAATAAAAAAAAAATATACGGTATATTGTACTGATTAAACTGGCAGAGACTATCAGGTTGTCTCATGCTAATGTAAAAAAAATAAACGGAAACGACAAGTATCGAGTTATCCTTCTAGACAAACTTGAGTCTTTTACATACAACTTTGCCTACGACTTCGAACCTTTGTAATTCAGAAAATGGGTGTAAATTGTTAAGATTTGGGTTCTCAATGAAAAGCTATTATGTCTGTTTTCCATTTAAAACTAATTGAGAATCATAAATGAATAGGTTCCGAAAAAAACGCAAAAAACGTCAAATTCCGTGAAAAGTTGCAACAGTTTACGGTAATTGATAAATATAACTTACAACTATAACTACAGCTATAACTTAAAATCTAGTATAGATGTCATCTTTATATGCCGCTTGGAACCTAAGCTAGTATTTCGGGTGAAGTTCATAGTTTATGACGAATTAACCATTGTGATTAGTCACTGTTACATTCAGTTCCTTTAAGTAGTAAGCGACCGATCATTTTAAAGTCAAATTGACTGAATTTGACAACGTAGTTGACCGGTCATTTATCGTTATTGACTGTCAGAATTGGTCAGATTCAGTCATTTTACATCTCTAATATAGTCCTTCGTGCTGCGCATATCCAGAAGCCTACTTGAAAATAAAAACAAAAAAGTGCGTTCTTAGAAAGGTAATCGGTCACCTACGGTAAATAAACGATAAATTCTTGTTCTAATCCTCATTGTCATAGGACAAAGAGTACGTGTAAGATAACATACATGGGAAAGCTAGGTAGGTATCTAAAGCTTTTGGGTTTTGGTTAACATTTCCGGGGTTTGACATGTGGTTTGATCTACAGAGCTTTCTGAATTCGAATTTTATGACTTCGTATATTATATGACAAAGATTACATGGGAGATAAACGCATATATGAAATATGTAGAGATTGTTACTATCATTGTAAAGAAAAATTTTTGGGTTACCATTTTTCGGGGGATTGTCATGTAAGGGCTCACTTTGTGGGAACAGTAATTCACCCGTTACTAAACACGCAAATATATTCCACTTATATAAATTATGTGAAAAAACCATTATGATACATAAGAACATGCCTTATATGGGCTAATCATACCAAATTGGTCGAGTCGGTTAAACGTCAGTGAAGTGAAAGTCAAGGAAACGTTTGTGAATACGGGTGTTTGACGTATTTAGAATTATTGACAACTACACTTTTATCTACCCTTTTCTAGTTGTTATGTTGTAATTAACTGACGAAGACTTGTAATTAACTGACGAAGACTTAAAGACAAAAATAAGACACGAAAAATATTTTTATTTAAATAATAATAATAGTCTCTTTCGCTATCATTTCTTTTGAATTAATTTTCTTAAAGCAAAAAAAAACTGGATGATTTCTATG
>JAEMBS010000312.1:0-30869 GCA_018467065.1 Ephestia elutella
TGCCAAGACTAATCACACGATCAATTAACTCGAAGACTTCACACACACAATTCGATTTTCCTTACGCGAATTTAAATGATCTGCAATTACGTAAATCTATGAATAGGACTTACCGTGTCCAAAAATAACTACGTTATGAACGTCGTCTACTTTATAGGCAAAAATAAAGAGCAATTCGTGGTTAACGAGTGAATTGCCGAGGTTTAGGAGATTAAGCGCAGAATCTGACCTACGCAGCCGCTGGCTGCTTCTTACGATACTTGGATAAGTCCAATGTTAAGTTAAGTTAGCTAATGGCCGATAAGAAAATGGAATTTGTTGTCCCACACTCACACATTAAGCACAGTATACAACTCTAGACATAAAAATCCTAATCCTTCCTAACTAATATTATAAATGTGAAAGTGAGTTTGTTTATTTATTTGTTAGTTTGTTTGTTACCTCTTCACGCTTCATCTACTGAACCAATCTTCCTGAAATGTCGCATACACATAGTCAAAAGTACTGAGACAAACTAACAAACAAACAAACTCACTTTCACATTTATAATATTAGTTAGGATGAGAAGAAATCGCCCTCTGGTCACTCGACCAACTTTATTGCTCACTAGCGCCCCACCCCGGCTTCGCGCGGGAGGTACACACATAAATAGTAGCCTATGTGACTCAGGCATAATGTAGCTTTCTATTGGTGAAAGGATTTTTGAAATCGTTTCAGTAGTTCCAAAGATTACCCCCTAGGCCTCTACAAACAACCTCACAAACGTACAAACTCTTTCTCTTTATATTATTAGTATGAAGAATGACAACTTTAGATAACGATAATGTAATTAATTACATTAACTACGGTACCCTACACATTTTACTGACTACTTATTCCATAATATTTTCCGTTTAAAAACCACATTTTCACCCCCTTTCTTTGATAAAGGAAAGAAAACAGAGCTACTTAGTATGCATGAACAAATTTACGTTTTGTTAAAAGTCAAAGGCTCCTAGGTAAGTGATTCTCATGTTTTTGAAAGTCTGGAAGAAAAATTTAGACGGAAAATTAGGTAATTAAGATGAGTGACTGTAATCTTTTAAAACAACGTTGAAATATTTGCGCCCGTGAGGTCATTTTTATCACATTTCTTAGAAATAGCCTCTTTTTCCACGAATTTTGACTATCGTTGAATGTTCTAAGTTCGTCCGACCATCTGAATTTATTAACAAAAAAGATTTTGTTGAAAAACAAGAAACTTATGATTGAATGGAAGCCAACAGCCATAACTTTAACTTTTTACATAACAAAGAAAAGTTGCTAACTAAGATTAAAAAGAATTCGCAGGAAAACAGTTGTAATTGTTAAAATTAAGATCCAGAACAGTTTTGTTTTTAATTTCAATGATAAAGGACGAGACGAATTATGCCTGATACTTAAAGATTTTTATCTGAAAGGTTTTGAAACTTTTGTTGTAATTATAAAAATTCGCGTGAGATTCTTCGGTGCGGAATAATTTAACAGCCGAATATTCTATACTTTATAACATCCTTATCGGTTCGCCTGTCACTTTTTCATTTCATATAAAGATGGCACTATAGTTGAAGACATCGCGCGTCGCGTCGCCGTTTAAAATTACTTTTGAATATTTCAGGTTTCATAATCATAGCTCAGTGTAGCCCAGCATCAATATAGCGAGTTCGTAGCGACGCCGTAGCGACCGTAGAGGTTGCTACGACGTACGTAGCCCGTTCGTAGCACCCCGAGAGCGCGAGACGGGAATTAGTATACGAGGGTCTACGAGAAGAGTGGAAGTATTCGAGGGTGAAAGAATCATAATTTTGTATAAGCCTAATGTAAAAAAAAAACTTCTTAATAATAATCTTTCGACTTTTAATACCACAAGCGGAATTGGACTCTGATGGGTGTATCAGCGCAGATACGAAACCACTGAGTTATAGATGTTTTTATTTAGTGTAAAAGTGAGAAAGAAATTTTAGAAATTGTAACCTGAGTGAAAAACGTAATTCAGCGGGCGAAGCAAAGGGCAAAAGCTAGTTATTGATCCCTTGATAATGAGCTTCCCAAATAAACGAGCACTGAGCTGATCGGATTAGTATGCGATCGCTAATCCCTACACACAGAATAGCTAACAGCAATGATGCGATTAGCAGTTACATTGTATAATAGTGTTCGTTCGATTCAAGAAGCGCAGACGCTAGTCACGTCCGAAATTTATTTATTGCAAAATACAACATACATACATACATACATACATAAATACATATGTAGTACTCTTCTATTATCTTTTCTATCTCTCTGTTAATGCACCGCCATTTATGTTCATCTCTTTCCGTTCACTTAGGTTGCCTGGAAGAGATTGCACTTGCGATAAGGCCGCCTATTGTACGTCTTTACCTATTAATATTCTCAATTTGTATTATTTATGTGTTTTGGTGCAATAAAGCATTTTTACTTACTTATTTACAATGTATGGCACAATAGGTGGACTTAATGCAAAAGCATTATCTAACAGTCGACCTTTGGGTCGACTTTGGTTTGACCAGTCGAAATGGTGCAGGTTCTGTCTGTCATGTAGCTAAGTAGACAAACTCCAAGAGTGTCTACAGCTTCGCGCATCTCTTAAAATAAAAAAAAGCGATCACGAGATCACGAGTGACACAAAATATTCGTCGTTATAGAATTTTACATATTTTTCGCCTGCGTTTCTTTTGTATGGGAGTCCCGTCTCTTAACGTATAGTAGTGTAGAATGATTACATTACATTACATTCTCTTTGAGTACCTACGCTGGTACGGCTACGTTTTGCGTACACCGACAGCCATATCGGAAACAAATGTCTGGTCATGCCGCCATCGCTCGGTTGATAGAAAAAATAAAACTTACATAGCTAGCAGAGAGAAAATATCACCTAGCAGCAGATTAGTAAATGTAAAAAGAATTAATCCGATGATCCGAACCAAATAAATATTGGTTCTTCTTGCACTAGGAAGATGTTGACATTGAGGCTGTTGAATGTCTGTTCCAGGTTCCAGTTCAATTATTTTTATTATTCTTTTTTTACTATAATAATCATAGACGGAGTTCCCAATACTTTTTTGTTTTTCGATTCTTATACTTAATGGATACTTTACACCTTAGTCCGGTCATTCTATGTTTTCAGAAAAACTAATTCATAAAGTTTTGAAACTTGTGTGACATATACCTTCGGTTGTGGCACAGATTACTTAAAACTATACAGATGGAAAGCTTCCTAAGAGACGACAAAATTCATACCTATTCTTATAGGGCTATCACTTGGTTATTGAAAAAAAAACATATTATTTCTATATTTGGTATATTGAAAGAAAAACAGTTTAACATTGAAAGTGTACTTAATCTACTTAAGTTGTACTTACGGAGTATTTCGAGTCGAATAGCGAAAACTCCATGCAAATTGAATTAGTAGTTTTTGAAAAATCACAAAAAGGTCCAATCTATATCTATACCTTTCATTGAAATCCTTTTTGCCGTTCAGGCACAAAAAACGGAACATAGGTAGCTAGGTATACCTACTCCAACATAGTATGTGTTCGCATTTATAATATGTACTAGGATAATTCAATCACAAATAGAGTAATTAGTCACCTATATAGGTAACTATGTATATATATAAATCAATCATCTAGGACATAAATCTCGTATTAAGTATATAAAACAAGCTTTAGCCCGCGGCTTCACTCGCGTGAATTTCCCACGGGAACAGTGCTTTTTCTCGGAATGAAAGGTACCCCTATGTCCTGCTCAGTACCATATGTACCTATATATGCGATTGAGAAATTTCAGTAAGATTGGTTCAGTAGATAAAGCGTGAAGAGGTAACCAACAATTAAACTCACTTTCGCAATATTAGTTAGGATATGCTAGGTATTATGATTACATACCTACCTATGTCAATCCGCGGGAAAAGATACCTATTAATTTTAAAAATATGTTTTTCTATGTTTGTTCACTATTTTAAAACACAAAACGACACGGCCGAAAAAGAAACAAGTCAGTAACGCTGCGCGAACACGACATCGACAGCGCGAGTGAGCGCGCGAACCCTGACATATCGCACCCGGCGAGTGGCGCCAAACCAGTTTAAACCGGTTTGGCTCTGTACGTGACAGCGCGTGTGTGCGTAAGCACCTCGCGGTATCAAGCTTGTAGTAGTGTACTTATTTGAAGCGCTTGTATGAAGCTTACCCTCTGTACCCTTTTAACTACTTTGTGGTTGTGGTGTTCAACGCTCACTACCCTCCCCTGCCCTCCCCCTGACGCTACCCCCCCTTTACTCTGAAATGTGTCCCCTTTACCGGTTTTTTCACTTTTTCTCGAAAACTATTATAGATACGAAAAAGGTATCAAAGGCAAAGATGATCCTTATTATATTCTTAATAAAATATGTCCCATGTCTTATTTTGATAGACTTGACAGTTTACCAGCTAAAAGTTGTGTTTGGGGCACATGTTGTGAAAATGTACCTAAAAAGAAGGGTATTGTTGCAGTTTTACTATTATATCTCGAAAAAGACCCAGAATTTCGAAAACATAGTGCTATTAAAAGTTTTAGAGCATTAAATTCTGCGTTTAATAGGACTAAATCCATATATTTTGGACCACTCGGTCCAATACTAGTGCTCAACGAAATCGCACAAATCCCACAGATATTGTAAATGTGAAAATTTAGATGTATGTTTGATACTCAACTACGCAAAATCTACTGGACAGATTTCGATGAAATTTGGTAAACGGGTAGAAAAATACCGGGAATAGCACATAGGGTACTTTTATCCCGAAATTCCTACGGGAGTAGGGCCCCGAGGCGCAGCTAATATAGCATTTTTCATAGGTATGGAAAACTTGCTACGCCCCGGGATTCCGCTCAGTTGGGAATTTTGGGATAACATTATCTTATGTGATTTTTTAAGTCTTTCTCTATTTGTGTACTAAACTTCATCGAGATCCGTCCAGTATACTCCGTGTGATCGAGTGACAAAAATGTCAAGCTTGTATGGAAATTTTATCATTTATGATAATATATACTAGATGCGCTCCGAAGCTTCGCTCTTGTGAGAATTTCAGAAAAAAGTAGATTATATGCATTTTTAGGTGTAACTCTACTCGTCTACTAATTTTCGTCGAAATATGCTCGGTAGATTTTGTGTAATTGAGTAACAAACATACTTTTTTTTACGTTTGGATGTCTCGGATGTATGTTTGTTATTCAATTACACAAAATCTACCGGGCATATTTCAACAAAAATTTATACACAAGTAGAGTTAAACCTAAAAATGCATATAATCAATTTTTTTTCTGAAATTCGCACAGGAGCGAAGCCTCGGTGCGCATCTAGTATATTATCATAAATGATGAAGTTCCCATACAAACTTGAAATTTTTGTCACTCAATCACACGAAGTCTACTGGATGGATCTCGACGAAGTTTAGTACACAAATAGAGAAAGACTTGAAAAATCACATAAGTTAATTTTTATTACAAAATTCCCAACTGAGCGGAGCCCCGGGGCGTAGCAAGTTTTCCATACCTATGAAAAATGCTATATTAGCTGCGCCTCGGGGCCCTACTCCCGTAGGAATTTCGGGATAATGAGTACCCTATGTACTATACCCACTATTTTTCTAGCAGTATATGAAATTTTATTGAAATGCGTCCAGTAGATTTTGCGAAGTTGAGGATCAAACATACATCAAAACTTTCGCATTTAAAATATCTGTGGGATTTGTGCAATTTCGATGAGCACTAGTATATAGGACAGAGTGGTCCAAAATATATGTATTTAGTCCCATTAAACGCAGAATTTAATGTTCTAAAACTTTTAATAGTACTATGTTTTCGAAATTCTGGGTTTTTTTCGAGATATAATAGTAAAACTGCAACAATACCCCTTTTTTACGTACATTTTCTCCCCATGTGCCCCAAACACAACTTTTAGCTCGTAAACCATCAAGTCTATCAAAATAAGACATGGGACATATTTTATTAAGAATTTAATAAGGATCACTTTGCCTCTGACACCTTTTTCGTTTCTATCATAGTTTTCGAGAAAAAGTGAAAAAACCGGTAAAAAGGACACATTTCAGAAGTAAAGGGGGGATAGCGTCAGGGGGAGGGCAGGGGAGGGTAGTGAAGCGTTGAACACCACAACCGAAGGTATATGTCACACAAGTTTCAAAACTTTATGAATTAGTTTTTCTTCCCCATACATTGAAAACATAGAATGACCGGACTAAAGGGCTCGTTGATTATTTTTACGCCATCTTTTACTTCTTGTTCTCGCTGACAACTCGCGTCAGAAGCCATTCTGATTTAATTATTGAAAATATTTTCGACTACTTGTAATTACGTTTTGTTTATCTATTTTTTGGTTCCACAGTTTAGTTTTTATACCAAGTTCCAATACATACCGATATGGTATGTATAACGCTACCTTTATAGTAAACAGTCTTTGACTTGGACCCGCCCCATATTTTGCTCTAGTTTGTGTATTTTCACTATAGTAAGTGATTCCTCCGTCACGGCTGGGAGGCGCATACGCATACCTAGACGAAGATGGTTTTTTAGAAGGAATTCCTTAATTGATCGATTGTGTTGGACGATTGATTGGGTTAGAAATGATTGTTTGAAACATTGATTTCTCCTAACCCAATCAATAATGATTTAGTCTAATTGTAACCGACACGCTGACCGACAACTAAAAAGTTGTTTGATTTAACGTTACTTATGCTGCCCTACAATATTTTTAGCTTACAAAAGCAATGAGCGATTTTTCTGACATTTAATTAAGAAAAAAATTCAGTATATAAAAAGTCTCAACAGATGGCGTTTTATTGAAAGCCAAGTCAGGTATTAATGGCTGTAGGTAGGTACACCTATATTAAAGTGCGCTTTTTTATTGTCAAGCCAGAGCACAAAAGTAGTAAAAAGGGTATATAGTTTTAAGTAATCTGTGGCCAGAGGCAGAAAAAAATCACACTTAACAGTTTGACAGCGTTGCACAAATCACAATATTGATAGCTTTTTAGATGTTTTTTTATTAGGTTTATTATTTTTTCTCAGTTAATGGCCAATACCGTGCATTTTTGTTTTTTTTTGAATGCTCTCGCCTTTTTACTAAGCGCCACCTATGAATTCATCTGGAACTATTTTTTTTTATTTGGGTCTCGGATAATCCCTCGCAATAAGGGAATTTCACCCAACCTCTTCTAATATTCATAAAAGTTAATTAATAAATTACTCTGTTACGACAGATACTACTTAACTTACTCCGCTGGCTCAGTGACCCCAAAAGTGGATCTTTGACTCCGAAACAAGAGAGAGCGCCATATTCTGCGCGGTGAGTCGCCAGTTATCCGCTCCCAGCTCACGCAGATCAGCCCCTCCACTCGCAGCACATGAGTAGTTAAACAGTGTCTCTCCAGCGATATCTGCTTCCTGACACCTTTCCCCGACACCACTTTTCACGACAGGCAAAATAATTTTTTAATCTATAGGTACCTATAAGAAGCTCATTTTAAACCAAATAGGTTGCAAAAATAAAAAAATGTCCAAAAAAGGAAATCGCCAAACGTCAATCGCGACAGTAACAATCAAAAATTCCAACCACACAACAATAAAATTAAAATAATCACTCAAGATTATGAGAAGAACCCGGTATATTTGCCAGTTTTGTTTAGAGCAAAATGAATACTGAACCGGATTTCGTGGAGGGCTCATACAAAACACTACAGAACCACATTGAGAAATTGACGGACAACCAGAAAAACATCATAGCAAAATTCGATAACTTGTCAAAAAACGTTGACGATTTCAAAAAAATATTGAGCCAGTTCTCTGACAAGATAGTCTCTTTTGAAGATGTGAGCAAGGATAGGAAGAAACTCCGGGTGGAAATAAAGGTTCTGAAGAACAGGATAGATGAACTGTACGCTATAGTGAAAGAGGGGAAGGAAGATAATACTTCCTGCCCGAGTGATGTACAAGATGTGGAGTCATGCCATTCTGGATTTTCATGCTCGTCTAAGGTAGACTTTATATTTTTTAGGACATAGTTTAGCAGAGTTGATATATAGAAGCCTCCTTAAAAAGGGAGATACGGGCATAGACTTATTAATGGATACTGTTTAGAAGCACTACCCATAATTCGCGAGCATGTATGAAGAGAGTGATGAGTGTAGAGGAAGCGAGAGAGATCTGTAAGGATCGTAGCAAGTGGAAATCGCTAGTCTCTGCCTAAAAAGGCGTGATAATGTGTACGTGATATATAGAAGCGGCGATGGTCGAGTGGTTTAGACGTTTATCTGTGCTCGAAAGTTCCCAGGTTCGAAGCCTACTCTTGCCTTATGACTTTGCATACCAATCTGACTCATATATGGCAGTTTTCATTACTTGCTTCCAGTAAAAATGAGGAAACCTGCACCTTATTTGATGATTTGTCAGCTAGTGGGGTGTAATCAGGAAGACACAAAACCTCTCCATTAACATCACCAAGGTCCTTTTGTGTGTTTCGTTCCACGTAACGACACCGACACGAGCTCATAGAAGTTAAATGTATAGATAAAACTACTTATATAATGCACACGTACCTTTTTTAATTTCTTGGACGTTTCGGTCTTGTTACAAGCCAGTCGCTCGGTGACCACGGTACTAAGCTCTATAGCACGGTTGCTTTGTTTGCTGCATGTGCTAGTGCCGCCATCTGCGCTAAGCTTTGCGTTATTGAAAAATTACCTGAAATATAAGTTCAACCAAGTTAAGGCTCCAGTCCACCTCCCAATACATTAATGTATTATGTTATTGTGGAAAATAAATACGTTTTCATTAAAAAAAAAAACCTATTATCGACATTATAGTAATCGGGGCATGGCCACAGAATTAATATAAGTAAGTATGGCATGGCGGCGGCGCCAACGCGTGATATTGTAAGAATACTAGTACTATAGTAGGTATATTACTTTTTGTGACTGGACCTTCTGTACGGATGTACTATTACTCTGTGGTTTTACGCCGTAGCCGAGAGCGTACTTTTAACTTTCTTTTTAATTATTGCCACTAATTAATCTCGCTGATTGTATAAAACACTGTTGAGAGGCAATTAGTTTGGGGAAAGACTTTCCCAATTTAAGAATGTCTATTTTGTAAACAAGTTTTTTGTGTACCCAACGCAATGATTCCACGAACATTTGATGCATTATTTCTCCTGGTTTTAATGCTTTTGCCCGCGGCTTCGCCCGCGTCAGTTTCCCACGGGAACAGTGCTTTTTCCCGGGATGAAAGGTACCCTATGTCCTTCTCAGCACTTCTAGCTATGTGTTTGCGAAATCTCAGGCAGACTGGTTTAGTAGATAAAGCGTGAAGAGGTAACAAATAAACAAACTCACTTTCGCAATATTAGTTAGGATAAGTGTTGGAAATGAAAGAGTTTATATGGTATACTCAAGAACTCTATGGAATGTGTTGCTTGGTTACATATCTAATTGACTAAAATAAAATGTCGTAATAAAATTACTTATGTTCCTGTTACATATTCTATTTATTTAATAATAGATTATGAGACTTAAATAGCGTAAAAATGTCTGCGAACACGACGCGCATAGAATCCTTGAATAAGGAAAACTATGAAACGTGGAAAATTCAAGCAGAAGCGGTACTCGTAAAAGCCAAGTTATGGAACTATGTAACAGGTAAAAAAATTCCTCCTGATAATCCTAAAGAAAAAGAAATATACGACGAAAATGCTTTTTTGGCAAAATCAGAACTGATATTGTTGATTTCTCCTAATGAAATAAAAACTGTGAAGAAATGTCAAACTGCAAAAGAAATTTGGGATACATTGAAAGATTTATATGAGAGTAAGGGGCCTGCCCGAAAAGCATCCTTATTAAAGCAATTAATCCTAAATAAATGTGCAGAAGGCGTAAATATTCGCGAACATCTTGATAAATTCGAAGATATAGTAGATAAACTTAACAATATGGATGTTACTGTTAATGGGGATCTGCTGAGTATCATAATGTTATACTCATTACCGGCAAATTTCGAAAATTTCCGAGTTGCCATAGAGTCCCGAGATATATTGCCAAAACCAGAGGAGCTTAAAATAAAAATTTTAGAGGAATATGAAGCCAGGAAGGAAAAGAATGCAGAAGAAGAGAATGAGGCACTGTACACAAAAAATAAAAAGAAATTTACAAAGTTCAAAAAGAATAAAAACGTATTTGTGAAATGCCAGATATGCAGTAAAACTGGACACAAAACTGAAAACTGTTGGCATAAAACAAAAAACGAGAAAACTGGATATGCCCATAAGAATAATTATAGTAGTATAAACGCTGAATGGTGCATTGACAGCGGTTCAACGAGCCATATGTGCAGTGATCCAAAAAGTTTTACGTCAATTATTAAGAATAATAATCTAGGCCAAATAAAGTTAGCCTCAAAAGACCACAAAACACAGATTGTTGGTATAGGTACAGTAAAATTTACAAGCCAAAATACAAATTTTAGATTAAACCACACTCTATATATACCTGACCTGTCTACAAATCTAATGTCGGTGGCAAAATTATGTGAAAATGATATGACAGTATTATTCAAAAAGGATGAAGGCAACTGTTCGAGATTCTAAAACTGGACAATTAATTCTTAAGGCCAAAAAGATTGACGGACTTTATTACATTGATGCAAAACACATTGTAAATAAAGAAACAACTGCTCTTCACTGTCAAAATATAGATATTATTCATAAAAGATTAGCACACATTAACGAACAAGATCTTAAAGATGCACTAAAAAGAAAAAAGCATATATGGATTGAATTTTAATGAAAAAGACAATTTACAACAATGTGAAGTGTGCATAAAATCGAAAATGACAGTTTTACCATTCAAAAATGAGATAGGTAAAAAGAGGACTACAGAACCTCTGGAAATTGTACACTCAGATGTGTGTGAGGCAAGAGCAAACTCCTTAGCCAATTCAAAATATTTTGTGACATTTATTGATGAACACACGAGATACACTAGAGTGTATACTATGTCAAGTAAAACAATGGTACTGGAAAAATTTAAAGAATTTAAAACCTATATGGAAAATTATTCTAATAAGAAAATAAAATATTTACAATCCGACAATGGAACGGAATATTGTAATGAATCGTTTAAAAAATTCCTGAAGGAAAATGGTATCCAAAGGCGATTAAGCTGCCCGCACACCGCAGCAAAACGGAATGGCTGAGAGAAAAAATAGAACTCTGTTAGAAAAGGCACGATGCATGTTGCTGGAGGCCAATATGCCCGAAATAAATTGGGCTGAAGCCATTTTTACAGCTAATTATATAGCTAATAGAACTCCAAGTAGAGTAATAGATATGAAAACGCCTTATGAAATGTGGACTGGTAAAGTACCATCAATTAACCATTTTAAGATTTTTTGGTTCTAAAGCATTTGTCCTAATTAAAAATAGGAGACAGAAGAAAAAGTTTGAACCAAAAACATTAGAAGGTATTTTTGTAGGATACTCTGAACAATGCAAAGCATTTAGAATATGGATGCCAAGTACAAAAACTTTAATGGTAAGCCGAGATGTCAAAGTCATTGACACAATGTATTATGAAAATAAAGAAAAAAGTGAAACAAAAGAAATCAAAAAGAAAGAATACATAGACATTTCCGGCAACAACTTTAAAAATAAAACACAAAATGAAACTAATACCATTGAAGATGTAAATGATGAAATTTTTTATGAGGTTGAACCTAGTCAAAGTGAAAATGTAGGTCAAATCCAAAATAAAGATAATTATGAAATACAAAATGAAGAAATTGCTGAAGTACAGAGCGAAGAAAATATTTCCATACTAAATGAGAGACCAAAAGAAATATAAACCCACCAACATGGACAAAAGATTTCGACATGACATGTTTAACAGATGAAAATGTTGATGAATGGGAAGGAGCAATTTTAAAAGAAATTTCGTCCCATATAAAGAATAATACATGGACGATTCAAAAATTACCACATGGTCGTAACATGGTGGATTCCAAACTGATTCTTTCAGAAAAATTTGGTCCAGATGGAATGCTCGAAAGAAAAAAGGCTAGATTGGTGGCAAGAGGTTTTCCCAAATACCAGGACAAGACTTTCAAGAAGTGTTTGCTCCGGTAACTCGACTAAGTTCGATAAGACTTCTTATGGCCTTAGCAATAAATAATGATATGTATATAGAACATATTGATGTATGTACAGCTTTTCTAAATGGAGATATTAAAGAAGATATTTATATGAACAAACCTAACAATTTAGAAGAGTATTTACAAAAGATTATTAATAGTAAAAATATTGAAAAAGAAATTAGAGAAAAAGCTCACAAAATGTATGAAGATTTAAAGAAATATAAAATGCCTACAGCTTGCAAACTGAATAAAGCTGTATATGGCTTAAAACAGTCTGGAAGGCAATGGTTTCTACAATTGGACGAAAATCTAAAGAAAATTGGATTTAAGCCAGCCTATACAGATCCATGCACATACATACATACAGAGAAAGGCGGAGAAGAAGAAGCTATTCTCAGCATATATGTGGATGATATCCTGATTGCATCCAAAAGTAAATCTTTAATAAAAAAGATAAAAGATAAAATAAAAATGATTTTCGACATCCGTGAACTCGGAGATATTAAATATTGTCTGGGAATACAATTCGAAAAGGAAAAACATTCTATAAAAATGCATCAAAGTAAATACATTGAAAATCTTTTAGAGAAATATAGAATGGCAGATAGTAAACCAGTCAATACTCCAATTGAGGTCAGGATAAAACTAACAAAAGCAAACATTTGCAATGAAAAGAATTTGCCCTATCAAAACCTAATAGGTTCCTTGATGTATCTGGCTGTAGCAACCCGGCCTGATATAATGTATGCTGTTAGTTTTTTGAGCCAATTTAACAGTTGCTATGACAATACACATTTTAAAAAGCAGCAAAAAGAGTTCTGCAATATTTAAAAGGAACTAAAGATGAAGGACTTGTTTATAAGAAGAACAACCGAAAACTTGATGGTGCAGCTGATGCAGATTGGGCATCTTGTCATATAGACAGAAGATCCTATACTGGATATATATTTTCATATGGCGGAACTCCAATAAGTTGGGAAGCTAAAAAACAAAGGACGATCGCCTTGTCTACCGCAGAGGCGGAGTATATGTCATTAAGTGAAGCTTGTAAAGAAGCAATTTATCTCAAAAACTTAATAAAAGATTTGAAAGTGGAGTCCTATAGTCATGTGACTATTTATAATGACAATCAAGCAGCACTTAAACTGGGTAAGAATCCAGTAGTGAACGCAAAGTCAAAAGATATTGACATTAAAAGTTCATTTTATAAGAGAAGTTGTAGCTAAGGGTGATATACATATAGAATATATGCCAACGGAGAAAATGGTAGCTGATATGCTAACAAAGCCGATTACAGGCACGAAGTTATCTTCAATTAAAAAAGATGTAAACTTACAATAAGAAGTTACAACTTATTCTGGTGAATCTACGATACTTCGTGAGGCGGAGTGTTGGAAATGAAAGAGTTTATATTAGGTATACTCAAGAACTCTATGGAATGTGTTGCTTAGTTACATATCTTATTGACTAAAATAAAATGTCGTAATAAAATTACTTATGTTCCTGTTACATATTCTATTTATTTAATAATAGATTATGAGACTTAAATAGCGTAAAAATGTCTGCGAACACGACGCGCATAGAATCCTTGAATAAGGAAAACTATGATACGTGGAAAATTCAAGCAGAAGCGGTACTCGTAAAAGCCAAGTTATGGAACTATGTAACAGGTAAAAAAATTCCTCCTGATAATCCTAAAGAAAAAGAAATATACGACGAAAATGCTCTTTTGGCAAAATCAGAACTGATATTGTTGATTTGTCCTAATGAAATAAAAACTGTGAAGAAATGTCAAACTGCAAAAGAAATTTGGGATACATTGAAAGATTTATATGAGAGTAAGGGACCTGCCCGAAAAGCATCCTTATTAAAGCAATTAATCCTAAATAAATGTGCAGAAGGCGTAAATATTCGCGAACATCTTGATAAATTCGAAGATATAGTAGATAAACTTAACAATATGGATGTTACTGTTAATGGGGATAATGGGATCTGCTGAGTATCATAATGTTACACTCATAACCGGCAAATTTCGAAAATTTCCGAGTTGCCATAGAGTCCCGAGATATATTGCCAAAACCAGAGGAGCTTAAAATAAAAATTTTAGAGGAATATGAAGCCAGGAAGGAAAATAATGCAGAAGAAGAGAATGAGGCACTGTACACAAAAATAAGAAGAAATTTACAAAGTTCAAAAAGAATAAAAACGTATTTGTGAAATGCCAGATATGCAGTAAAACTGGACATAAAACTGAAAACTGTTGGCATAAAACAAAAAACGAGAAAACTGGATATGCCCATAAATATAAAGAAACAACTGCTCTTCACTGTCAAAATATAGATATTATTCATAAAAGATTAGCACACATTAACGAACAAGATCTTAAAGATGCACTAAAAAGAAAAAGAATATATGGATTGAATTTTAACGAAAAAGACAATTTACAACAATGTGAAGTGTGCATAAAATCAAAAATGACAGTTTTACTATTCAAAAATGAGATAAGTAAAAAGAGGACTACAGTACCTCTGGAAATTGTACACTCAGATGTGTGTGAGACAAGAGCAAATTCCTTAGCCAATTCAAAATATTTTGTGACATTTATTGATGAACACACGAGATACACTAGAGTGTATACTATGTCAAGTAAAACAATGGTACTGGAAAAATTTAAAGAATTTAAAACCTATATGGAAAATTATTCTAATAAGAAAATAAAATATTTACAATCCGACAATGGAACGGAATATTGTAACGAATCGTTTAAAAAAATTCCTAAAGGAAAATGGTATCCAAAGGCGATTAAGCTGCCCTTACACACCGCAGCAAAACGGAATGGCTGAGAGAAAAATAGAACTCTGTTAGAAAAGGCACGATGCATGTTGCTGGAGGCCAATATGCCCGAAATATATTGGGCTGAAGCCATTTTTACAGCTAATTATATAGCTAATAGAACTCCAAGTAGAGTAATAGATATGAAAACGCCTTATGAAATGTGGACTGGTAAAGTACCATCAATTAACCATTTTAAGATATTCGGTTCTAAAGCATTCGTCCTAATTAAAAATAGGGAGACAGAAGAAAAAGTTTGAACCAAAAACATTAGAAGGTATTTTTGTTGGATACTCTGAACAATGCAAAGCATTTAGAATATGGATGCCAAGTACAAAAACTTTAATGGTAAGCCGAGATGTCAAAGTCATTGACACAATGTATTATGAAAATAAAGAAAAAAGCGAAACAAAAGAAATCAAAAAGAAAGAATACATAGACATTTCCGGCAACAACTTTGAAAATAAAATACAAAATGAAACTAATACCATTGAAGATGTAAATGATGAAATTTTCTATGAGAGTTGAACCTAGTCAAAGTGATAATGATGGTCAAACCCAAAATGAAGATAATTATGAAATACAAAATGAAGAAATTGCTGAAGTACAAGAGCGAAGAAAATATTTCCATACTAAATGAGAGACCAAAAAGAAATATAAACCCACCAACATGGACAAAAGATTTCGACATGACATGTTTAACAGATGAAAAATGTTGATGAATGGGAAGAAGCAATTTTAAAAGAAATTTCGTCCCATATAAAGAATAATACATGGACAATTCAAAAATTACCACATGGTCGTAATATGGTGGTCGTCATTGTTATTCTGTTAGTTTTTTGAGCCAATTTAACAGTTGCTATGACAATACACATTTTAAAGCAGCAAAAAGAGTTCTGCAATATTTAAAAGGAACTAAAGATGAAGGACTTGTTTATAAGAAGAACAACCGAAAAACTTGATGGTGCAGCTGATGCAGATTGGGCATCTTGTCATATAGACAGAAGATCCTATACTGGATATATATTTTCATATGGTGGAACTCCAATAAGTTGGGAAGCTAAAAAACAAAGGACGATCGCCTTGTCTACCGCAGAGGCGGAGTATATGTCATTAAGTGAAGCTTGTAAAGAAGCAATTTATCTCAAAAACTTAATAAAAGATTTGAAAGTGGAGTCCTATAGTCATGTGACTATTTATAATGACAATCAAGCAGCACTTAAACTGGGTAAGAATCCAGTAGTGAACGCAAAGTCAAAACATATTGACATTAAAGTTCATTTTATAAGAGAAGTTGTAGCTAAGGGTGATATACATATAGAATATATGCCAACGGAGAAAATGGTAGCTGATATGCTAACAAAGCCGATTACAGGCACGAAGTTATCTTCAATTAAAAAGGATGTAAACTTACAATAAGAAGTTACAACTTATTCTGGTGAATCTACGATACTTCGTGAGGCGGAGTGTTGGAAATGAAAGAGTTTATATGGTATACTCAAGAACTCTATGGAATGTGTTGCTTGGTTACATATCTTATTGACTAAAATAAAATGTCGTTATAAAATTACTTATGTTCCTGTTACATATTCTATTTATTTAATAATAATAAGTAAAAAACTTGTGTCACTTAACAAAATTTAAACACCTCTTAACAATTAGGTTAATTGAACCAATTTGACGCTGCCAAATTGAAAACGAACATTGTTGCTTCTAATTGATTAAAATGGCGACAAACTCGCACATAGATGTCGGCTGGGCTCTTACCGGCGACATTTTAATTAGGTACTAGGTAGATTTTATTTACTTTTATCGATTGGATGTTTGTTAACTCAACATAATTTATGTAAAGATAAAAAAATGTCCCTCTGGCATGTTAGGCGACCAAGACTGTTTCATGAGTTTCTTTCGGCATTTCTTCTCAGCAGTGGTCATTCCGAAATGCTAGTAGTTTGTAGCTTTGAGGCATAATATACTAAGATTATATAATTAGTTTTCGACTTGAAAAAGTGCCTTCTTTGGAGGTCAAGTTTCAAAAAAGAATTTCTGATTTTGATTTTGACAAGCACGCAAAATGTTTTCGATTTCGATGTTTTGTAAATGTGACATAACAAAATGGTACTGCATTTCCTATGCACCCGTTATTTCGTTCGCTACTTGGCATTATGACTAGATTGTTAGATAACATTTTTTAAAAGAAACCACTTTATTTGGTAATTACTTACCTGCCAGCAACTTTAACGATTCAATTGACTGGGTACAATTTATTGTTAAACTCTTCGCTTTTTATTGTTATCTACTAAATAAGTGATTGCAATCGAAGTTACGTGAACATTCACTTCCTGAAAAACGTAGGATTTTTTTTGTTGCACCAATGCACAGATTGATAGATCTGCTGTAAAGGTAAAAAACATTGTAAATATTGGATTTAATTTAAATCAATTTGATCTACCTATATAAGTAGAAAATTAAAATTCTTAAAACTAGGTAGGTACCTACCTACTTGGTGTAGGAAGCTGAAACTTGGCATGTAGGTAGTATCCTTGGCAGTAGCGGATTTAGAGGGGGGGAGGGGCACGTGCCCCCCCAGACTGCTTTTTTGTGTACCTACTGTGGAGAGAAAATTCCATAAAAGTGCATATCATTATCAAATACTTAAAGAAATAACAGCATTGTTTCTGGCCATCTGGTTTATTTCTTGGTTTTTTGCAAATCTGGTCTGCAGTGGCTTAGTGACAGCTATAATAGTCTTTAGGATTCGTTTCAAGGCGGGTGACAATTTGTTGCAAACCCTAATTTGTCCTAAAATGTTAAAAAAGAAAATTTTGAAAGTTAATACTAAATAATTATTTTACAATTGGATATTTTTAAAGTTAATTTTGATTTTTAAATACATTTTTTTAATAGTAATCTAAATGCAATGTTGTGCATGTCTGTTATTAATGTAAACACTAGTTTAAGATTTTATTATGTTTAATGTAAATGTTTGTGTTTATATTGTTGATGTGCCTAAATAAATAAAATAAAAAAATAAAACCCTAACATGCATTGATCCTTGGGGAGTGTAGGTGATTACTAGAGGAATTCCCGAAATTCCAACGGGAACAAAGTCGCGGGGCTATGCTAGTTAGAAATCATTTATCAGTAATTTTGTTTCCATCTCTCCAGGTAACCATGACCACCGGCATTGATCGGGACACGATAAGGTCAGCATACGAAGACGTGAGGTCAGATGCTACTCCCACTGAATGGTAAGATGTTCAACTTTTTTTATCAATAATATACCTACTTAAAAGAGAAGGGATATAGGATCTCAACTCACCGATCAAACACCGTCAATATATGCCAACATGATGATGGAACGAGGCTTAACACGCCTTAAAAATCACACATTGCACCTATTTTATAGAAAATACCTCACTCCCACTACTTTTACTCAGCATCTGTCTTAGGGACAGGGACAGCACGCTGGATAGCCTGTCGCTGCAACGGACAGTAGGTACACCACCATCCCGCTGGTACTTGTACTATTATGTATTCTGTGCCGCTGGTCAGATGACATTGTATTGGATAGCGGGAAAGCGATGGTTGAGATTGAGACTGGCACAGCACAGGACCGTAAGAGATGAGATGGCGCGAAAAAGGGACGCCTATACCCAGCAGAGGGTTGATGTGGGCTGAATAGAATATGATGCTGAAGAATCTTTTTCTGGCGTTCTCTAAAAGTACTACTTACCTATTTATAGACGTTCTTCGTCGACGTTCAACACAATCAATTGATTGTGTTGAACGTCTACGAAGAACATCTATCCAAAAAACCAACCTTATTTTCTAATGTTTCCATTCCAATAAAACAAATGTATGCGACTCCAGGGCGGTGTTCAAATTCGAGGGCGCGCGCATCATATGCTCCGCGCGCGGGAGCGACTTCACAGAGTTCCGTACACAGTTCGCTGACGACGAGCGAGCTTTTGGATACCTCAGGTGAGAAGCTACTTCACCAGCCCATCCGTCATCTGGAGGATCTGGGGTTCGATTCCCGACCTTCGTGGCCCAACGGTCATCACGCCGGACTGTCACGCAGGACCGGAGGTCCCAGGTTCGATCCCCGGCCCCGGTCGGGTCAAGATGGAAAATGATCTTTTTCAGATTGGCCTGGGTCTTGGATGTTTATCTATAAGTACCTATGTTGAGAAAGTATACTTTGGGGATAGATATGTAGTATAGTCTCGAATATACTTTGGGGCTAGCTCAATTCGTGCGATTTGTCCGTATATATTTATTTGTACAGCTACTTGTGTCTACTCCACAGGTACATAATTTGTGTGCTTTGCTGTCAGTGTCTCTAGACCAACTTCACAGCCTGATGTGGTATAAATTATCAGCTGCTGGGTGGAATATGCGCCGATGCGCTCAGATTCTCCGTTCATTTCATTTCACATTTCATCAATTTCGTTACAAGCTCGCATGTTAGGCGACCAATACTGTTTAATGAGTTTCTTTCGGCATTTCTCATCAGTGGTCGTTCCGAAATGCTAGTAGTTTATAACTTTAAGATTTTTATTACAATATAATTATGTAATTAGTTTTTGATGTGAAAAAGAGAGATGTTTTAAGTCAAAACTGGCCTTTGGAGGCACTTTGACTTTTGAGCTAACTATTCAAATTTCTTTCAGGTTGCAAATGGGCGACGAAATGTCCAAACGCCGGAAGTTCCTGTTCGTGACGTGGGTGGGGCCCAACGTGTCGGTCATCAACCGCGCCAAGATGTCCACCGACAAAGCCATCATCAAAGACATTATATCCGTAAGTATCTCTTTCTAAGCCCTCTGAAGGAGCAAATCATTTTTCTGAATCTTCTGACCAATGTATGTTGGCTGGCAGTGGCATGCTTAGTTGCGCAGGCGCTAAGCGCTAGCAACTTCAGAGCGCCCCTATTTCCCAGTAACATACAAAACTATAAGCTTGTGAATTCCCAGCCATTCAGAACTTTCGCCGTGACATCGTGACTGAGCCTCACGTTTTTAGACTTCTCCTCAAAGGCTATTCGCTGTGTTATTGTTATTTTACCGTCTTATTCAAAAAAAAGTGAAAAACCTCCTAAATATTTCCCAAATTAAATACTTTATCATAAGACGTATATATTAATCCATTAGTGCGAAAGTGAGTTTATCTGTTTGTTACCTTTTCACGCTTTATTACAGAACATCTTCCTGAAATTTCGCATACACATAGTTAGAAGTACTGAGAAGGACATAGGGTACCTTTCAACCCGGGAAAAAGTAAAGTTCCTTTGGGAAATTCACGCAGGCAAAAGCTAGTATTGTATAAATCTTTACTGTAGGGTATTTATTGCCGAAAGTACCTTTCATCCCGGGAAATAGCATTATTCCCGTGGGAAATTCAAGCGGGCAAGTATAAATCTTTTGTGCAGAGCAACTACGCTCTGCTGCCAGAAAATGTGCGCAGAGCGAATCCGGACAAACGAAGCGGCGGGAAGAATCCTGTACCGGAACTTCACCGGGAAAAAACCACCGGTAAAAAATAAGTACCGGGAAGAAATCTCCACGCGGCACCACGTTTGCCCGACTAAAACCTAAATAACTTAACGCAGTCTGCTACCACCGTAGCTTATGAAGGGAGCTACAGGGCCCTATATGATAACCTAACCTATAAATTAATTACACTTAAAAAACACTTACCAAGCTAAATCTTCTTTCTCTTCTGATCCAAACTTGAGTATCTTCGGGAAGGGGAATTCTAATCACCCTACCTAACCCTTGAGATCTCAATTCCCCAGGACAAATAAATAGATTTCTTCCCGAAATCGGCTCGGCAACAGGTAGATGTGAGCGAGCAGCCACGCGTCACATCCCACAGGAGAAAGTCACAATGACGGGTACACAAACACAAAGTTCAATAGTTATTTAACAAACAGGAAATTCACAAATACAACTCAAGTTAATTAGCAATCAAAGAACGCGGGCCCTCTCGCGTATTAAAAATCAAACCGATATCGCATAGCAATCGCGACCGTCCGCGAGCCATTCGCACGAGCAGTGTGAAAACCCCGAACGCCCTCTGGCGGCAGCAATGCGAAACGCCTGCGTTTAGTTTTACCCAATATATTACAAACATCCCCCCGTCCCGGTCTGAGAAGCAGACCGCTAGCTTACTCTACGGGAAGGCGGGCGAGAGAGGTCACACCTCTCCTTAAAATCGAACCGTCGACCAACACCTCAGCCACACGCGGAGTGCCATCTCCGCCAAGAATCAAACGTAATATGCGAGCTCGTCGCCAAAGCAATGAGGGCAAATTTGCCTCTTTTAACAATACTAAATCACCCTCCCTGGGAGGCTCAGTCCTGTCTGTCCACTTCACTCTTTGCTGCAGCAAATGCAAATATTCAAGCGACCAGCGACGCCAAAAGTCCTGGCTCATTTGCTGCAACATTTGAAAACGCGACAACCGATATACGCGTTCATCCTTCCACGGGTATTCGGGCAGGGCATTCAACGGCCCTCCCACCAAAAAATGACCAGGGGTGAGAGCTTCCAAGTCATTTGGATCTGGAGATAGCGGACAGAGAGGACGAGAGTTGAGGACCGCCTCAACTTTACAAAACACTGTGGCCAGCTCTTCAAAAGTTAGAGCCGTTTCTCCGATAATGCGGCGGAGGTGGGTCTTTGCGGATTTCACAGCCGCTTCAAAAATCCCTCCCCAATGGGGGCAACTTGGGGGACTAAACTTCCAGGTTATTCCCCTTTGGGCAGCAATTTGACTTAAACTAGTACAATTTTTATCAATAAACACAGAAATATCCTTAAGATAATTTACAGTTCCCTTATAGTTTGTGCCATTATCAGACCTAATAAGGGAAGGTAGACCTCGACGCGAAACAAAGCGATCCAACGCGGCGACGAAGGCCTCCGTAGTCAGAGCCGACACCACCTCCAAATGGACAGCCTTGGTGGCCAAACAAACAAATACACACAAATAGCCCTTCACAATACGGGCATTACGAAAGGGAGAAGCCTTGATCGAAAAGGGACCGGCAAAATCGGTTCCAACGCCGTCAAACGGCCTCGAAGGTCGGATTCGATCAGCGGGCAAATCACCCATCTGTGGTTGCATCGTGGATGCCTTCAACCTATAACATGCAACACATCGAAACAGGACACTACGGATTGCTCTTCGGGCAGACAAAATCCAAAATTCGCGTTGCAAAATAGCCAACAAAGCATTGCACCCAGCATGGGCGTTACGAATGTGTCGATCAGACACCAAAAGCTGCACCAAGGGTCCGCCCTTGGGCAACAACAGAGGATGGCGAGTCTCATATGGAAGATCCGCCTTCCGGAGCCTGCCTCCAACCCGAAGAAGCCCATCCGAGTCGATGTACGGGTTCAAACGAGCGACCGCGCCCTTCAACTTAGCGCGTCCGTCGCGCAAAATACGAAGCTCTGACTCAAACCGTCCGGTCTGCACGACACGGACCCAATGCAACAATGCGCTCCGGCGCTCTTCTGCACCTGCAATCGGCTCCAACCGCTTTGCCTGTGGGTTTCTACAATTATGTATGAAACGCTTAATCCAACTGGTAACACCCAGAAGCTTATCCAAACTGCTATACCGAGCAAGTAGCCAATCCGGCTCCGACGTCGTCTCAGCGACTACAGCATGTACACGAAGCCCAGTCAAACTCAAAGAAGTAACATCTGTCTGACAGACAGGCCAAGATGTTTCTGATCCCATCAGCCACTCTGGACCCCACCAGAGCGGGTGTGACACCAATTCTGGTGCCGTACAACCTCGGGAAGCACAGTCCGCTGGGTTAAGCTCTCCCGGCACATGTCTCCATGTTATATCAATTCCAATGTTCTGGATTTGGGAAACCCGATTTCCCACAAAAACCTCCAAGGTATGTGGGGCCGCGCGCAACCATGCAAGCGCGACCTGGCTATCCGACCAGGCGAAGATGTCCCGTATTTCGACCGTGGCCGCCAGTTCACTGGCAACGTGATGCAACAATTTAGAGAGAAGGTGAGCTCCACTCAACTCAAGCTTGGGAATAGTCAGCCTAGTCCTGATGGGGGCGACCTTGCTCTTCCCTAACAAAAGCGAGACATTGACCCGGCCATCGGCGTCAACTGTCCGCATATAGACTGACGCGGCGTAGCCTCTCTCCGACGCGTCACAAAAGCCATGCAGGCTGGCTCGATATTTCCCGGGGGGCAATATTCGACGAGGCAAGGCAATCCGATTGACTTCCTTAATCGATGAAAACAACTCGAGCCAATCATCCAATGGAGGACCAAACAGCGGCTCGTCCCACGAGACGCCCAAAGTCCAAAGTCTCTGAAGAAGACACTTCGCAGAGAATATCACTGGACTGATCCAACCGCTTGGATCAAACATACGAGCTATTACGGACAACACCGTTCTCTTAGTCCAGACCTTTGGTATTTCCAAGTCCACTTGGAATGTAAAAATATCGGTTAGCGGCTGGTACTGCATGCCCAGCACCGCTATCCTGTTGGGATCATCCACATCCTCAAACAGGTGAGGGTTCTGTTGGTGATCCTCCGGGATCCCTTCTAGAACTTTAGGCTCATTAGACAACCACTTACGTAGCTCGTAGCCACCTGTCTTCAATATTTCAATCAATTCATCCCGCAGTAGGAGGGCCTCCTCAATACTTTGGGCTCCGGTGCACACGTCATCAACATACAAGTCACGTGACAGCACGGAAGCCCCACGGGGAAAGCGGATCCGTTCCCGCTCTGCCAATTCAAGCAATGATCTGATGGCGATATAGGGACTAGATTTCAAACCATAGGTGTTTGTATTGAGTTCATACACCGTCACAGGATCCTCAGGGCGCTCACGCCAGAGTATCAACTGGAATCGCCTGTCCTCCAGGATGTATGACTGTCTGGCGGAACATCATCCGGATGTCCGCGCCAAAAACCACTTGATGTCTTCTAAAGTTCAAGATGATGTCAATTATGTCCCTATGCAATTTGGGACCCGAATGCAAACACAGATTCAACGAAACCCCGTTCGAAGTGGGTGCGGACCCATCGAAGACGGTCCGCAACTTGCCCGTTGAGGCCTTCACCACCGCGTGGTGGGGCAAAAAATAATGCTCAGTTGAGCTCCAATCAACTCGAGCCGGAGACATGTGACCCAAATCCTCGTACTCGCGCATAAATTCAATATATTTATCGCGAAGTACGTGGTCACGCTGCATGCGTCGCTCCATGGACAGCAGTCGTTTCTCCGCAAGCGCCCTACTTTGCCCTAGGCTAGGACGAGAGGCAACAAAAGGTAACCTAGTTACAAACCGACCGGAGGGCAACCTCTCCGTGGTCGATCGAAAAAGGGCTTCGCACTCAGCGTGTTCCGGATCCATCCTGGAACTCATAGGTGGCTCCTCCACCTCCCAAAACCTTTGCATGGTCTTGGCCAAGGACGCTGATGCGACGACCGGTGGCTCCTCCACGGTGCTATTATCAAACACAGGGCCCATCAGGGCGAAACCAAAAATCGTAGACACTGCCATCAGTGAAGACGAACCCAGAGCCTTCTGTGTACCCAACAAAATCCAGCCCAATACGTCCGAGCCCAGGAGCAAGTCCACTGGGCCGGGATGAAAGACAAAGGGGTCGGCCAAATCCAGACCCGAAACCAAAGACAACACACCCGGCGGTATGTCTGTCGAGGGGTGCCAACCCGCAATGGTATCCATTACCATAGCCGAAGTCGTGATCCTCATTGTGGAGGACTTCAGCGAAGAAAAAGGTGACAAGTGTCTGGCCCGTCAGACACTTCACTTGTATGCCACCAACTCCAAGAAGTGGCACAGGCGAGTCTTCCACGACTAAACCTAACTGGCGTGCCACTCGAGTGGTAACCAAACTGCTTTGAGCCCCTGAGTCCAACAGAGCTCTCAAATTAATGGCTTCCCCCACGACCCCATACGCGGACCACCGCGGTAGGGAGCAGAACCGTCCGCGGCTCTGTCCCAGCAAGGGAGCAAGCTAGTTACGGGCTCCCCACTCTCTCCAAACCAGGGGCGCGCCACTGACCCGGATAATATGGCGGGCGAGTGCACATCCCCATCTGAGGGGGCAGAACCCGCGGCCCGGCCATACATATGGTACGGCGGGTGGTACTCCAGCCGTGGGTACTCGTGCAGCGGCGGAGAAAACCGCTGCGGCTGCATGTGTTGGGCATTGGTAACCCGCGTGGAGGGGGTGTCCCCACTCTCACGTCCGATCTAGGAGCCCCCGCCCATGGGGCCCTATCCGGGGCCTGGCCAGCTACATACTGGCCATGACCTTGGGGCGCGTGGTCCCGGTCCGCCAAGACCCGCGCAGGTACGCGACCCCCTCCCGAGGGGGTGCGACGAGCGAAGCCGCGTCCTCCGTCCGGTGGTGGAGGGCTTCGCGCAGGAGCGCCCCCGCCCATAGGGGACCCCTGCCTCAACATCCGGGTGCCATCCCCGTTCCGGTTCATGCAGAGCATCACGTGGTGCAGCCCACGGCATGCACTGCATGGTATGGCTCTGGGACAGTCACGTGCATAGTGACCGCCCAAACAATAAAAGCAAAGTTCATGCCGCTTTGCCATGCGGCGCCGATCTTGTACTGGCAGTCCCTGCCAGTCCCTGCATTGCAGCAGGCTGTGGCCCATCCGGCCACATTGCAGGCAGTCCGCGTCCCCCGCGACTGCTGCCGTGTGTGCAACCCGCACACCAGCTCCACGCGGTGGCGGTTGCCGTCCCTGTGGGGGCTTCCCTCGCCATGAGGGTTCCAAGGGCCTACGTTCAGGCGCTCTGGATGGCGCTGAGTCCGTCATGGTATTCTCAGCAGCCCGTGCCTCAAACTCCAAAAACTTCACCAAGTCAGTGAATGTTGGTAGGGTGGTGCTATCCCGCTCCGCATTTTCGCGCTCAAACCGCGAGCGGATGTCATTGGGCAATTTGCCCAATACAATGTGCACCAACAAAAAAGACCATTGGTCCACCGGCAGCCCCAGTGTGCGGAGCGCGTTACAGGCCACTGTAACGGGCGTGAGCAACTGCAGGCGCAACTGTGCCCTGTTGGCCACCTTGGGCAGGGCCATCAACTGTGCGGCGTGCGCATCCGCTAACAAACGTAAGTTTTGGTAGCGGGAGTTCAATAACTCCCAAGCCGTATCGTACTGGTCGTCCTCCACCCGGAGGTGCTGGATGAGCGACCGCGCTTCATCCTCAAGAGTGGAGAGGAGGTAGGCCATCTTCTGGGCCTTCGACAAATCCTGTCGTGCTACGACCAGGGACTCAAACATATTTTTATATGCTACCCACTCCTCCATCCTACCCCCAAAGTGGGACAGCTGAAGGGTGGGGAGCCGACCAGTAACCGCTGGTCCTTCCTGTCTAACAGGTGTGCGAGGGGCTGGTCCGCCAGCCTGTCTCGCCCTTATTGCGGTCACCGCCTCCGCGATATCATCGTGCAGACTCAGGATCTGGTCCATGTCCGCCATGTGACCTGCGTAGGCCTCCGGGGTAAGATCGGCTTCGGTAAGCGCCGCCATGGCCGCTTCCGCGCTAATCAATCGTGAGTGGAGGTGATCCGCTCTTAGCAGTATGGCGCCCTCCCTGTCCTTCCGGGACAGGAGTCCTCCGGCCGTCACAAACCATCTCAATTCGTTGGCGAGTGTCGCCCTAGCATTGGAGGCCTTCGCCATCGCGTCAAGTCACAAACAAAAAAATAACAAAAGGTAAATAAAAAACAACAAAATCAAGCAACTACACGAAGAACCGCGGTAGGTATGAGAATGGCACAAACCCGGAACGCACGGTACAAACCGCAAACAAATACAAAAAAGGTTACAAATATTCTTATACAAACAAACTAAGAAAAATCTAATAATTTTTACAAACAATTAATTATTTTTTACAAACGAACAAATAGAGGGTAGATAAACTACGCTCTGCTACCAGAAAATGTGCAGAGCAACTACGCTCTGCTGCCAGAAAATGTGCGCAGAGCGAATCCGGACAAACGAAGCGGCGGGAAGAATCCTGTACCGGAACTTCACCGGGAAAAAACCACCGGTAAAAAATAAGTACCGGGAAGAAATCTCCACGCGGCACCACGTTTGCCCGACTAAAACCTAAATAACTTAACGCAGTCTGCTACCACCGTAGCTTATGAAGGGAGCTACAGGGCCCTATATGATAACCTAACCTATAAATTAATTACACTTAAAAAACACTTACCAAGCTAAATCTTCTTTCTCTTCTGATCCAAACTTGAGTATCTTCGGGAAGGGGAATTCCTAATCACCCTACCTAACCCTTGAGATCTCAATTCCCCAGGACAAATAAATAGATTTCTTCCCGAAATCGGCTCGGCAACAGGTAGATGTGAGCGAGCAGCCACGCGTCACATCCCACAGGAGAAAGTCACAATGACGGGTACACAAACACAAAGTTCAATAGTTATTTAACAAACAGGAAATTCACAAATACAACTCAAGTTAATTAGCACTCAAAGAACGCGGGCCCTCTCGCGTATTAAAAATCAAACCGATATCGCATAGCAATCGCGACCGTCCGCGAGCCATTCGCACGAGCAGTGTGAAAACCCCGAACGCCCTCTGGCGGCAGCAATGCGAAACGCCTGCGTTTAGTTTTACCCAATATATTACAAACATCTTTACTTTAGGGTATTGAGTACTTATATTAATTCTGTGGTATTGCTGAAACCGAAGTAGTTATACCAATATTTATCGTATCCAAAATCAATTATGAATGCACTCACACAATGACTCATACATAATGCGCCTACGTCCTTTTGTCGTCCGTAAAACCTTATCACTAGGGGCTTATCGCAAAACTTAGGCTTCGTAAGTGTGTTAATACTGCAGTCTCTACAAATACGTCGAATACTACTAATATTATAAATGCGAAAGTTTGGATGTGATGTGACTTTATGAGGATGTTTGTTACTCAATCACACAAAATCTACTGGATGGATTTCGATGAAATTTGGTACAGAGGTAGATAATGACCTGGAATAGCACATAGGCTACTTTTTATCCCGGGAAAAAGCACTGTTCCCGTGGGAAATTCACGCGGGCGAAGCCGCGGGCATCAGCTAGTGGATAATTATCTCCAAGCACTCGCAGACTTAAAAAAAGAGAGAAAAAAAGAAATTCAGGATTTGCTCTAACTTGTCATGGATGAGTATGATGGGCCTTGAACCTCCACGCGTGCCCAATGTGGATCCAAAACTCATCCTTAGGCTCCAGCGTCATCGAATAGCGCGCCGCGAAGATACTGAGTAGTACAATTCAAATTGAACTTTATAGTATACATCATAAGGTCGAAAATTTAATGGCAATAGCAAAAATCCCCAAGCGGCGCTGCGCGCGGTCCGGCGACCTCGAGAGCCGGTGCTGGGCCGTACACATGTATAGTCGATGGCCGTACATTACTAACTTTTGCCCGCGTCAATTTCCCACGGGAACAGTGCCTTTTCCCGGGATGAAAGGTACCCTATATCCTTCTCAGCACTTCTAACTATGTATATGCGAAACAGAAAGATTGGTTCAGTAGATAAATCGTGAAGAGGTAACAAATAATTACTCACTTTTGATAATATTGTTAGGATAGTTAGGAAAAAGTCCCCCGCCGCGTCTGTTCGCTATGAACACAGAATAAATATATTTTCTCTTAATCTGCTATTAGTGACATACTCGTAGTTTGAGTAGAACTCAGTAGAACTTAATAAAAATGACTGAAAGAATTTTCTTGCTACTAGCGGTTTTCCCCAATGGACATCCCTGTCCATCTTTTGAGCTTCTCCATTTAAAAAGATTTTGGTGAATCTACGCGGGCGAAGCCGCGGGCAAAAGCCTGTCGAGTATAAGATTTCTATAGCAACATACATAATGCTATGTATAAAATATTCTATATGTACCTACATATAGAATATTTACCTACATATATAATATTTTATACATAGCATTATATATACATATATACATCATATGTAATTTCATGTACTAAGAGCTAGTACCAAAATGTTTGTGTCATAAATTAAAGAACAGAAAGTTTTCGGTAGATGTTTAGTACATAAATTACAATAAATAAATACAAACTTCATGCTTACATCAACACATTACATAAAATCATACAAATACTTTCTAACGTTAAATCCAACTGTTTGTGAGACAGCTGAAATGAAATCGTAACCCACAATACACTTATACTTTGATACATCCAAGTCTATCTCTTTGCTGCCCGCTATTAGCTTCAATTCTACTAACGTTGCTATCTGTGCCAGCAAATTACTTGTTAAACCGATCTTTACCTCTAAAATAGCGTAAAAAATTGCAAGTAAACGGTCCAGAGTAAACACTTTTGGACCAAGTTGCGTATTCAGTTTTTCGTTAATTTTCGCCTTTGCTTTGACTTGCTGCAATCTCTTCCTTTGTTTGCCATGATTTTTCATAAACAACCGCTTGTCTTCCTTTGGAGGATTGTAGCTAGCTAAATAAGCTGCTATCAGTAAAAATTTAGCATAGTACGGCAGTTCAAAACTCTGTGCAAAAGTCTTAGTTGATGTCAGCTCCTCTTTTAAGGTATTTTCAAAATTATAACTTTGAGGTTGTGGAGATTCACTGTTTTCTTTTCCTGGAGAAGGTTTGCCAGGCTTTGCTGTACTTATTCTCAAGTATAATAATTCTAAACTTGTTTTTAATATTGGAGATATGTGCCGCCATAATTTAGTCAAGTCTTGTGCCTGAATCTCATGTTTTATTATTGGCTCACAGTATTTCACAAAGTTCACTTTAGCCATGTGTTGTAATTCAATGAGATCTCTACACGGTCTGTAGAAAACGCTCAAAAATGCATTAAGAAAATTAGCAAACAGTTCTGGCTTCTCAAGTTCACTTCTTATTTCATTGTCAACATCATGATTGCAAAGCAAATACCGAATGAAGGACTTTTTGATGCAAAAATATGATCTTGAATAGTTCTTCTTTGTTATAGTTAGGGAAATATATAGTTATAGGCTCACGGACGCCCATTTTGAAGTTGAAGTTATCATAAATTAAATGAGTGACGAATATTGTGCAAATGTTTAAATTACAAAGCTCTCTCAACCTTAACAATGTGCACATGAGATTTTGATCCATACTGCGGAATCTTTCAGCTCTATCAAACACCAATATAATAGGTTCGTACCTAGAGGCACCTTCACCGATACGGTTCAAATTATTTGTTAAATCCAACATTGTTTCACATTTCACATCAAATTCTTCACCTCCAACGCCAGATAAGATCATCTCGAACATGATTTTTGATGAATAACATTCTATGCAGTCTATAACTACATGTTTGTAACACAAAAACTGTAAAATTGATTCGATACACATACTTTTGCCGGTACCCATGTTGCCACTCAGAAACAAAGAGCACGGTAACGGCTCATCGTGATCCCCAAGTAAATTTAATAAGTCGTTTAACTGAGCTTCTCTACAAGGTATTTTTGAATATAACTCATCCATTTTGCACTAATAAAATTGGGTAAACAAATGTAAACAACCAAACCAGAAACCGCAATCAATGCAACCTATCATCCGCGCGTCGCGTCGCGGTCGGTTATTTAAACGACATTGACGTATTAAATTGACATTGACGTTTGATTTTGCGCTTTTTACGGTACGGCTCTTCTACGCCGAACATGATGTATATACTTGTAAAATACCCTTATTTTATTTATTCATCTATTTTTATATTTATGTTATACCTAGAGAT
>JAEMBS010000313.1:0-30795 GCA_018467065.1 Ephestia elutella
CCTTGGCATCGTTGTTGGTAACTTATTACCAACAACACGTATACACGTCCTACGGCTAAGGAAGATGCGTTTCCCTGTTTACAAGGACAGCTTGAACATGTGCTTAATGTTTCGTGTGCTGCAATTTTTAAAGGCTTATGTACACACAAATTAAGAGCACAAAGGTAGATAGGTATACAGTATAATGCCTCAAGAAAATAAAGGACAAAATAAAGGATGCAAACTTACCATATAGGAGGTAACAAAGCAATGATGGATGGATGGAATTAACTTACTGAACACTTCACACAAATTGAGGGGAAGTGAATTTTAATAAGGACAAGGACTCCCCTGGCACTATTCACAACACGGAACACAATTTTATTTTTGATTTCATGCAATAATGGCGGCTTGCTAGAAGCGTGGGGCGTGGACGTGTCGCTGGCCTCAAGTTGAGAATTCTTGTGTGATTTAAGTGATTCTTGAACGATTTAAAAACGTCCCTGTTCGGTCGCCACTCTTGGCGTCGCTCGCGCGCGTCAAAAAGATATTTTTTTAATGAATTAGAGAAAAGGAAAATAAAGGATTGAGAATACGTTACACACACATTTGACGTTGTTTGCCGACCGACTCATGTCATCCCGGCGGAGCGAGGGTCGGCCACCCGCCCCCGCGCGTTCCCCGCTCATAGTGACGGGGCGCTAGCACATTCAGAGACAGAGAAGAGAGAGACAAGTGTTTAATAACACCTCTCATTACATGTCGGGGATTAAAATGCACAAATCAACAGAATAAAGCCAGCAGTCACGGAAATAGCCAATGGCTATTCAGAATTCCCAGCACGTATGAAGTCGCAGGAATTATGTAATTGTGCATACAAAGTGGTCGGTCCCTAGCGGACTATTGCGCATGATCCAATGCACAGTCAACTGCACATCAATCTACACAAATTCCTAGCAGAGTTTCTATCGCCTTCAATAATAGACATCTAGTTGACTGCTTTTTTTCTGACTGTGGCGGATTATATACCTAGTATAGGAGACTGTTGTAAAATAAATGAAAACAAATCCTACCACCCTACTAATATTATAAAATAAATGCGAAAGTTGATACACACGTATAAAATGCTTGCTTAAAACAAAAAAAAATGCAAAACCTAGAAAAGAAAAAATCAAAATTTATTTTTATATCCAGGTGTAAAAAATAAAGACATAAAATTTGCTTCTTTGGACTAAAAGGATTTTCACGTAACTTTTTATAACTCGGTGACATTAAAGTAAGCTATTTAGTAAATGTTATAAAAGGATGCCGAAAAAAAGGTTTTTTCGTATGTTATATTTTTAAAAAGCGGACCCGACCTCTGCTTATGTCGCAATAATTCCATCTTAATATCCTTGTTCAAACTAAATGGCGAATGGTAAATTTAATTTTTCTGCCATTTTGTGACATTTTACATCGCCTTTGAACCTCCATTTATGAATTATACGCAATTTATTTTTAGCAGTTAGTATTTAAGTAATTTTGCCTCAGTTTTGCATAATTTAAATAGATTGAACCATTATAAAGACACGGCCGTTTTAAAAGCTTAATTTTACAATGATTAAAGGAAGTTTGTAACAGCAGATCTAGAATCAAACAAATTAACTCTTCCACGTTTTTATATAAGAGTTTATTACCATAATAAATATCCGCAAAAGCCTTATTGTTGAAGCGGCAAAAAGTCAATTTTCTTGTTTTTGTCGCGGTGTAATTTAGTACGTCTGAATTGAACCCGGGCAAGGTCAGGAAATGAACTTGAGTTTCATCGAGTTAATTAAGGAAAATTAAGTGGAAAATATCCAACTAAATATAGAAATACAATGTTCAAAACAAGTTGATTAAAATGGACGGGAATTAATGGAATGTTTATAGGGTGCGCTGTACAAAATATGTTCCCAGCGGTCTATTTGGATAAATAGGAGAGACTTATATCCAGCAGTGGAACATATTGGGCCTGAGATGAAGATGATCATCATCACAAATAGCAGTTTAGAAGATAGAAACCAGGATATCGTCCGACATTGTATTGTAACTCATTTGATTACATGATTTGCATACGATTTTTTATCAAGAGCTCTTGTCAAAAAAATTCCCTATGTCTTTTTAGACTCAAAGAAATAAATGTTTGAACGATTAATTTTAACTCTAAAAGCAGTGCAGATCTTAAAATAAAGCACGGATTTGCACTTGGCAAACAGAATTAGCGGATTTATGGCAAAGCCTTAGAATCACAGGCTTTGTGTGCGAAGTCAATATTAATATAATGCTCTAACCTCTTTTGTTAAAACAGGGTAAGCCGCTAACCTAATTAGATCATTTGCTGTGGGATTCTTGTTTCAATTTCTACATAAATGTACGTGGTATTTGTCGTATAATATGCTGATTTAGTTATACGAAAGGATTTCAGAGAATACATACAGTATTAGATTGAACCATATTTTGTTATATACAGGGATAATATACTTAGGTACTAAAATTGCAAATCTATATTTATAAATTTGAACTTATAATGATACTGTGAACTGTAAATTTGTGTGACCTGAATCATGAAGGTACATACCTTATGTGGCGATGATAATGGAAAAGCATATGAGCCTACGCTCATTTTTGACTTTACAGTCAACAACAAAATTAGGATTCAGGTCACACAAATTTACAGTTCACAGTATCATTATAAGTACAAATTTATAAATATAGATTTGCAATTTTAAAGTATATTATCCCTGTATATAACAAAATATGATTCAATCTAATACTGTATGTATTCTCTGACAGTTCATATTCAGTTAACTGTACATCAAGTTATCCTATATGTATAGGATAACTTGATGTACAGTTAACTGTATCTAAGGACGCTAGAAGGATACAGGATAAAGGTACGTATGTTAAATTTTGTCCTGTATCCTCTCAAAGACCTTATACATAAAATACCTTAGGTAAAACGTGTCAATGGCTACCGCAAAATGATGACTCAATAAGCTCTCTCAATTTCTGTGCTCCATGGGTACTCATAAATAAGGATAACTGTAGTTAAAGTCGTGTCTCTATAAAAATCATAATGAGAGTTCGCCACAGCACAGGTCGCCATTAAATAGTAGATTTTACAACAAGTGCACAAAACGAATCATTTTTATCCGAGACTTTTAGCAGCCCGAGCCGAAGGCGGCTAATAATAATGTCGAGGATAAAAATCGTTTTGTGGACGAGTTATAAACTCTGCTTTTCACTTCGATTGCGAGGAAATAAATAAAATTGGAAGAAATTACATATTAAACGCACAAAAAACAAGAGCTGTTTCCCGCCACTTTATTTTTTAATCTTACGACATTGATAGGCTTGGGCTGCAGACCTATACAGCCTACTATTAAATTAATTTTGTAATAATATTTTTCTTAAATTAATTAAATAACCTACCGTACTTCAATTTAAATTTTAATATATTTTATGTCTTAAAAAACACATAAGGCAAATAAATTAAAAGTAAATATTATAAAATAACAAATTTTATCTATGAACTTTTTATCGTGTTTGGCTGTATGGCTCATTTTCTTTGCCTTAATATAGATACATTTATGAGTAGATACGTTAATGCCCTTGTGCACAAAATTCGATTTTGTGCAGCCTATATCCTGCACAAATAAGCACTTTCCGAGCATGAGAAGTGAAAAAATAATAATTGCTATGCACTATTTTAGTAAAGTATTTCCGTATGGATTGCAGAAATTAAATCTAATATAAAATCAATGATTACTATACCTCTTTCCTATTGTGATGAATTCTTCTTCTTCTTAGCGTGTCGACTCGGCGGGTCAAATTTGTGATGAATTTACACATAACGTTTGCAAAGTATAATGTTTAATAGTAACAGAACTACAAATGGCGACAAGTTTAATTTATGGCAAGTTTACATTTAACGGACCTTATAGTATTTTATAGTAATAGTCCTAGGCCCTATTTTTGAAAGTGTGACTCACCAAAAAAGCGTGAGCCGAATGATTTTTCATTCGATATCCATTATTCCGTATTTTTGAATTGTCTATATCGAATAATTCGCAACGAGTGACTCGTTTTCGTATGATTTGGTAGTCGAACGGTTTTTACGTCAAAATTATAAATGACATAGACAATCGGATACGATATATTAGAATTTTCATTTTTGCGTTCCGTTTAACGCTTACGTTCTCTTTGATTGAAAATTTACGAACATTTTTTTTACGATTTGTTATCGATTCGGTTTTCGTTGCGTAAAATGGAGCATGGAGAAATTATTTCTCGCATTAGTTTCATATCACTGACAACATTGTTAGACGAGTGATTTCAAAAATACAGCTTTTATGTTTTTAGTAACATAGTAGGACGAGTGCGACATAATAGTCTTTTCGTTTGGCGGTATGTCACACTTTCAAAAATAGGCCCCTAATATATTAGCATCATTCTGTCTATACCAGCGACGTAATGCCCGCCTGTCATAATGCGATCTGCGAGTGAAAGTGGCCGGAGTCTGTAATGTCATAATAAGCAGCTAATCGCACTTTTTGTGATAACGGGCAGGTCAGTGCCTCCAGCGCAGACATTTCGCTTTTCATTCACTCCTTTCTATAAGTTTAAGCACATTTGGTAGAAACTCGACTATAATGGTCTATTGAATGAATAACTAATTGGACTACGGAATACTGTACGTATGCTTGTGGAGAAATGCTTCTATTCTCTGCAAGAATTTCTAGATAGTAAGTTGACTTAAATTATGCATATTTTATTTTGTTACATTTATTTAATTAGTATCTTAAGTGTGGCGATTACGGCAAAACCCTCCATGGATGAAATTCTTGGGGGAGGCCTTTGTCCAGCAGTCGACGTCTTTAGGCTGAGAGAAGAAGAAGAAGAATTAGTATCTTGGCAATGACATTTTCTATTTTTATTTAGTAAAATGTGAATACTATTGTCAATGATTTTTATTTTAGATTGATTTCATTGATTATATTGCATGAATTTGTATGATATAAGTACTGATATAGATAGTGAACTGCTTGCTAAGTTGCTACTCGCTTATAACTACTAAATAGGCTTGCTACTTTTTGTGCATCTTTATCTATGTATTGTATATTTACCCTATTTTATGCAAATAAATGATTATGATTATGGTATCGATACCTTACGACCTACACCACGTTGCTATTTAAGAGCTATGCTCTTGTCGGTGTTAGTACTTAGACTTATACTTCGTAAACATGCAACTTGTTGGTAATGGCAGTCATTTCACTCACTAACCGATAAATCATCAACTAATAAGTGTGCAGGTTTCCTCACGATGTTTTTCTACTCAAAGAGCGTGTGGAAAATTACTAAATAGGTATGAGGCAGATTGGTATACAAATTCAGACATGAGTAAGATTCGAACTCAGAACTCAGGCTTAAATCTTAACCACTTAGCCACCACGGCTTCTCGTCACGTCATGTTATGTATTTATTCCACCTTCGTGTTACCCTGGGAAGATTCTCGTCTCTTGTTCTCATTGTAAATGCTACAATAATTTTCCGACGGCTTTATAAACTACCTTGTTGACATTAGACTGCCAACACACGCTCGGATAATATTTGATGTGAGATTATATGATAAAGTCGAACGTCCAGGACTTACTTAGTTTATCATAGCTCACATAGGTAAGACAGTTTTTATGTAACAGACAGACATTTTCAATGCAAAGAAACACTTACATATAGCTGTATAGAATTCATTGTTTGCAGAGAAAGCTATTAGATCCAGAAACCATTACATGTTGCCCTATAGTTTATGTGTAGCAGTCAACATCTGAAAATCCGTTGATGTCGATGATACTTTATTTCATATTTTTATTTAACCGATTCAATCGCTTACCTGAAAATTTAAGGAATGAAAAAATAGAGCCATTTCTCATCTCGAAATAAAAGAACTTTCCACTTATTTTTCATGCAAGTTTGTGCACATTTTTGTTGAGTCCTAATGAACTGTAACCATAAATAAATAATTATAATTATCTATGCACGCGCGGGCACTGCTCATAATGGTCTCATTGAGTGGCACGACAGGTGTATGAGCTGTTTGTTGGTTTGTGCCTTGTGTCGCTATTAGTAGGTCAAGTACTGAGCGATCGATTAATGAACACGTGAGAGTTACAACAGGAGAGGTGCAGCGGTATTCCCGAATTCGTTACATTGGGGCCTTCAAAGATAAGATCCTATCGCTTTCTCCAACAGTTGACAACGCATCAGTGACCTTTTTAGGGTTGCTGGTATCTGTGGACTGCGGTGATTACTTACCATCAGGCAACCCGCATGCTCGTTTGCCTACTATTCTATAAAAAAAGCCAAGTGCGAGACAGACAGCACAGGTGGCATATTATTTGGTTGCTGTTTGGATACGCAACCTTAAAAATTATGATATATCACATTTTGTATAAGTAAATAAAAACTTCATTATAAAGATATGATATTAGGCATATTAGCGTATTTTTTAATATGACAAATACAGAAATTAAAAATACAGAATTATTTTAAAGAAATAAATAAAGAATTGACACGTGTAATGATGGATGAGCCTTTGCTGTATTACTCATTAGATGTTGTAAATTTGCAATAACTTGCAATTGGGTGATTGTAATATATTATAATGAATCAATCGTAAAGTTTCACAGTCCAATAATGACTCCATTTGGACTTCATACCGAGAGCGCGTCACACAGATAAAGCAGCCTGAAAAAAGGAATGATGAAATTGCTAACATAATTGAATTAACATATGTACGTTTATATCGAGCTGGTTTTTTTTACCTGTTTTCAGTGTAAAACATAAAGTCGACTCGAATGCCGTTACGAAAAATGACATGACCATCGCACCACGATGCGCAACTGTCGGGCGTTAATTAAACTGCTTAAATAGCAATTTATATCAAAGAGCATGAAAAAACTGCCCTGATTGCGGAGGTGTCCTCTCAAAGCATCGATTTGAATAGCTCCGATTTCAAAAGCACCTAGCTCGATATTCCACGTAGCGCATCTTATATTATTAAAATTTCTATGTAGAGCACCGATTATTGATTTTCCTCTCTCTCCAGCCAAAAGATCATTGTTTTTCCTATAAATAAGAAATTGTAAAAAGTAAAAAAAATGTATAAAAGATTTTGATCTGTGCTCTAAGTATAATACATAGGTAGATACGCAATCAACAAACTCCCACCAGGAGGTGATCTCCCCTGGGCAGTCTAAAGGCCTTTAAACAGACTACGGGTTGGTGTTGAGAGATGCCGTGAAAACAGAGTTAGGTGGGGTTTCTTAGCTAATAATTTGTGTAATTGCAGAGCTGTTCAGTCCATGGCCCATCTTCTATCATGCCCCAACTGCCCTTGGTCTTGTACAATAGAGGATCTTAATGATGCCAACGATAGAGGCGGTTAAAGTTAAAGGCTACGTACTGGTCAAAAACGATATAATTAAAGCCATTTCGACACGAAAAGAAGAAAATTACGTAGGTGCTACTGAAATCGGAGTTATTCGAATCGGTGCTCCGAGAGAATTACCTCGAATTGCGCAGCGTATCGACGAACAGCGCTATCGCACTTACGTGACGCGGTTACATTTCGGACAAGCATTGTTTGCGGACAGGTGGTACTGTATTATTTGCTTGCCTGATTCTATCGCACTGTAGCTATACATTCTGCTGTTTATGTACCTGTCTGGAAGCGAAAAATAACAAGGACTGTACCAGCTGATTTTTCTTATGTATGTCGTATCTGGAATTTCCATTTATCAATAACCCCACTATAAAGCTAATAAACAACAAGAAGCCAGAAATTAGAAATATTTGGGAAAACTTTTGCCTAAATATAAAGCGCCTCTGAAAATGTTTGAACAAGAAACTAATATTTCAAGTTTAAAAACTAAGATGGTAGAGTCAAACACAATTTTAACGTACGATACGATCTTGTGAATGTGAATACAAGTAGAAAAAAATATCCAAACTCTACTTCTGTAAAACATCGGAAATGTTAGAAATTTATGCGTCGTTAAAAAAAAAGAGAGTTAGCCACTCTACCACCGGTTGCTGTACCTCTTTTAGACTGGTATTTTTATTTACATTAAACTAAAATGAATATATATATTTTCCTTTACAACCTGTAACTAAAGTCAAGTTTTATTGTTCCAGACTGTCCAGCTAACCACGCCGACGACATCGCAAGTTGAATTGGATCATTAAAATATTAAATCAAAGCCTGGATCAAGTGGCCTGCGCCCGCGCATGCCGCGCCTCGCCGCGCCGCCATTCCTACGCCGCAAGTCGCCACGGACGCACGCGTCGCGCGCCCCAACTATTTGTAAACTCGTTTCGAAAGTATTCTTGTATACAATCGTGAAACTGACAAATTATAAAGTGATCGTTTCTATATTCAGTGCATTAATTGGATGATTGAATATTGTTTTATCAAAAGTTTTCTCCAAACGGACAAGTGCATTGAGTACCTCAGTGTGGAGAAGGCTACATTCCAAACCGGTGTCGTTCTTTAATGGACGAGGTGCGTACTACTCTGTGTGTGTTACAGCTAGCGAGGGAAGTGACTGCAGTGTGGTGTTTCAAAACAGTTTCCGTGAACGTACGGCCTCCTTGGAACTGATAACGGATAAATTCACTAAGGAGTTTTGCGAGCCAGAATGTAACAAGTCGAAAAAAAGTGGAGTCAATACAGGGAAAAATGGCTCGCGGAACTCTGAGTGAAAACGAGCGCCAGTGCTTAGATACGAGCGCAAAAAGTCAATCGGAGCGTCTGCAAGACGCGGAAAAAACAAGTGACTGTAAAATTAATGGACTTCGAGTTCGTTTCCTGGACGAAGAAGGAAAACCGAGAGAACCGTCAGCACAGATGAAGTCGACTATTCTGTCTCTCGTGTGAAAAAGATCCACATTTTAAAGAACAGGAGCTCGAGTGAGACCAGTATATTACTGAGGAATCCATCGCTCATGAAGCGTTATTCCAGCTCTGAAAGACGCTTCAGTGACGGAAATACCGACAACTTGAATAATAACTCCTCGAGTGAGAATCTAAATGGAAGATTGACCATCCTGAAGAATTCTGACAAGACTGACGAGACAGAAACCAAAGATGGAAACCATTTCAAGAAGCACAGCAATGTTTACAGCGTCAATCAGGCGAAGACTTTAACGCCTGAGCGGAAGAGGAATCCTATGGCGATTCCGAGATTGGTTGGTCATAAGATGCATGAGAATGGTCAGGCTAAGTCTATTTTGCCAGCTGAAGTGAGCTTTGCTGATGGGATTGGCGGGAAAGACTTCACGGCTCGTGCGATAGGCCGGCTGTCGAGGGGCATCGGGAAGCTGTTGAGGAGGACCAACAGCGTGAGGATCAGCGACCCAGATCCTGTCTACAAGGTGGCCTACCTTGGCAACGTGCTCACCGGCTGGGCGAGAGGTGAGTCAGCTTTGCGATAACTTGATATTGATACATGTTGCATTTGTTATTATTATGGTATGGCAATAAAATTAAATTAAAAAATCAAGGGCTGATCAAATAATGGGCTAAAGACTAATTACTGTTGTATTGACTGCATAACAAAAACAGGTAATTCTAGAATCACAATTTTAACGAACATCGTTGATTGGTTTGCAAAGAATTTACTATGGGACTGCTTATCATTTTCAATAAACTTATCAAATAACTCTAGCACAATAAGACTTGTCTGCGAGTTATCACTAGTTTTAGGTCACAAAGATAGGCGTTCTCACGATGACCTGAAAGTCAAACAGACCATTCTTATAACAACCAAGCTCTTATCGCTATCATTGTGCGAAATTATGACATTAGAGCGACATTTTGCACTTATAATACCTTTAGGTACACTGTAAGAAGTGCCTTATTAGCTTGTATTTTACTTGCCATGTTAGTATAATACATGTGTAGACTTGGAAGCTAACGTTATAGTCATTGCCTAGACTAGTCCTAAAAAGTTAAAATTAGTCATGTTGTTTTAATTCAGATTTATTTTTATTACAAACATAACCCATAGATATCCGTACAACATATAATTATTACCTACTGATAGTGGTCATTGGAAAGCTAATCCTGTATAATCCTAATAATCGGGATAAGCTTCAAAGATTTTATAACAAATTTTATTATAATATAATATCGTTGAGTTAATATCCCATAACACAAGTCTCGAACTTACTTTGGGGCTAGCTCAATCTGTTTGTTCACAGAATGGGCATGATTTTCTGTCGCATTCAATGCACCAGTATTGGGTGACCCAAAAATAAAATTTTTGTTAGTACATATTTAGCCAGTGATCATTACACGCGAAGTGATCGACGAATGATGTCCTAACATGCAATTCGACTTACTTAATCGTTACTTGGCCGATGATGGAAATTCTTTGGCGATTAGTGAAGCGGTCATTAAGAAATCAGCTAGATTATGAAATGCTATAAATTATATGCTAGCCACTTGGTTTTACCACTAACAGTTGCCAGATCTTTAAGGATCATTTTCAACGAAGATGAAACGACAGATTTTTAAACAAATTTAATGAAAATCTATACGAAATGTAATAACTAAAGTTAATATCTATTTTATATTGTAATTTAGAATCCAAATTCAATAAAGTTGCCATCTTTGAAGACATTTGAAGCGTTTAGTAGACGTAAATATAAACAGTCCTTGTTTACATTCCTTATCGATTAAATAACTTCAGAATATTAAGTAACAACCATGAAACTATAAAGATAACAACGTAATAACTCTTAATTAATCTGAAATTCGGTTTATTACTTATTTATTACACGAGTGAGATTTTAGGGTACTGTTTTTTAATTTTCTGGACTAAAAAAATGAAAAACATATGTAACCTGAACATTTATATAACCTTAGAGTTAGGTACATAACACTCCGCAAGAAGTAACTTATTTTTCTAAACGGCCAGTATTTCGAAAAAGAATACATTTGATTCAAACTTATCGTAGATATGTTAAATAACCTTCCAAATTATGTTCCAAGTCATATATGATTCGGTACAACTAATCTTTAATCGCTAAGCAATTTGGCAAAAATGATTGGTCTCTAAATCGTGATAATGTTATCAAAAATATTACAGATAATAACGGCATCAATCATGGCGACGTCAGTGATTATACAAATTGTAGAGCGTTGTTAAAACTTACAAATTAGTTACTTAATGGGTTATTCTATTCACTCATTGAACATGAGAAATTGCATATGATGCATAGTATAGGTATGTCAAATTCAAAATAATCAAAAGTTTTATGGAAGGAAAAACGAGAATGCCTTAAAGCAGATAAAAGTAAAATTGTTATAAAAAATAAAATACATATTATATTTTTGGGTGTTAACCTAAAGCTTTTATCCATCTTACAATTTAAAAAAATTAAACTACTTAACACTTAAGGATCAAACATTATTTCATGACAGAAATCTGGACATGCGCATGTCCAGTCCCCCGTGTCCAGTTAGTAAATAACCCAAATTGATGCAGCTATACAATCAACATTCCTTTACCCGAAACTTTCATTTGTTTCTGCAATTTCTCGACTGATGGACAAACGTACATTGCGGGGAAATTAGAACAATTTATCTTCTGAACAGTTTCTAGACATTTATGTTGGCTGCATTTCTTTCAATCGTATCTTTTGTAGTTTCAAGAAATTTATCTCGAATTTTAATTTGAGATTCATCCTTGGCTTTGTTTTCTATTAATTTTTTATGCACTAATAGAAAATTTCTAGTTAAATTATAACTGCTAACATGAAGTGTTTTTTTTTGTATTTAAATCAAAATGAGATCGTGCCTTTGAAGTATTCGTGAAAAAATATTTTGATGCTCCCATATAAGTTATTTTTATTAACAATTCAAATTGTTATGTATATACCCGTGTGGTTCCCGGGTTAGAATAGGACCACTCCATCTCATTCCATGGATGTCGTAAGAGGCGACTAAGGGAAATGCTTCCGATGGGCAGCAGCGTCGGAAGCTCACAAAGCCAAAAAAAAACTGCGCTCGCCAACCCGCCTGCCAAGCGTGGTGAGTATGGCAAATCCCCCCAAAATCTTGGGGGAGACCTTTATCCAGCAGTGGATATTTTGCGGTTGTAATGATGATGATGATGATGATGATGTATAATATAATAGGACTTGAAACGAACCTTTTTTATTTGTCGTTGCTTAAGTTTCAAATAAAGTTGCTTTTAACGTGGTCGCAGCCAGACCGTCAAATGCAACCTTATTAGAAAGATCAAATTAATTAGAGATTCGTGCTAAGTCTCGTTACAATACATAATTATGAGATAATAATAATTTTAAACAGAAGATTTTAAAACAGAAAAAGAAGAAAAAGTTAATGAATAAAATCAATACATACACTGATACTTTTTGTGTATTTTAGCTATCATTTTAAATACAACAATAAACTAAAAATTATAAAATAAATGATTGACTTGATACATACATATACATGATATTATCACGTCTGTTTTTTGTGGGGTTAGGCAGAAACTAGGGATTTTGTTACTATCCTAATTGATATCTATCGCTTCCTCTACACTCATCCTTCTTCGTGAAATATGTAAAACTGTATAGAATTAATAAACAATAGCTCATTAAATCAAGTTATCAGGTCAATTGCTGTCAGAAGATAGTGCGGAAAATTTGAGGTCTCAGGTCAATAAAAGCGATCCTTGCCCTCATGAATATTAACTATGGAAACCTAGGCGTTTATCATCGAACTTGCGACCTGTTCGCAGTTATTTGAATATAAACATAGACATAACATTAAATCATTATGTTATTTAAAGGCAGGCAATTAATGACGTTGTTAACAAAGAAGTGTTTTGTTTATTAAATGTTGTTTTTTTATAATAAGGATTAGACGTTCGTTACGTGGGTTATTGTAAATTCGTCCCTATAGTTAATTAGCACCTAAAAACTTTCTGTAGTTCTAAAATTAAATCAGTTTCAGTATTTAGAAAATTACCAAAAAAATCGTCTAAAAATCTGAGTAAACCGCAAATTCCCAAGGAGCGGTCCTCAAGGTAATAAGCAATTTATTCTCAATTGATGTCACGCCGGGGTCAGACGCTCGTCTCGAGAGTGAAAGTCGGAGATGCTGTGAGTCGGTGACGGAATCCTGCAGTACTTTTACTCCACGCCGCGGGCGCTGCCAATCCAACATGTAAACAGAATTGCGATCTTTCGAAAGATGTTACCGATGTTAGAGATGTCATGGAAATATATTGTTTCCGTAGAAATATCGCCATCCTCAGACCCATCAACTTTACCATTTGAACATGTGTTTTTAAAGGAGGATTATCTAATACTACTTTACTTATTTTTAAAGGTAATTCGGTTCTTCTCTCTCTTAGTTGATATTCCAGTAAATAAAGTATATGCCAATAAACATTATGCGCAATAAGGCTGTTGGCAAAACTGTATAGAATCGGTACCTACTTATTTGTGGAATGCACTAATTATCGTAAAAATTGCTATTGTTTATATGTGGTATAGGGTGACTTTGATATCAATTTTGTATAATTTCGAGAAATGATACCTAAAATGAATTTACTTTCTGACATCACATTTGAATATTTCTCTAAAAGCGCTGTAGTTTAAATTAAAAATACAATTATAAACATGCTGATACAAAATTAAATTCTGCGTTTAATTAATTAGAGTTTTTTGCCAAGTAATAAAAAAGGTTGACCTTCAAACTGGTTTTGACGCACAAAGATTAAGCAAGCCTGATATTACCTAAGAACAAATTGACGTTGCAATCTTAGCTTAGGTACAATAAAGGTTTGATCCTCTAACAACTTACTGCATTGGCCTTGATCTTAGCACAGTGTGCAGGTAAGTACCTGTACTTACCTTAATCTCCGCGTCATAAACTGATGTAAAATAAAACACATAGTTAAACCATATAGGTAAGCTGTGGTTCAGGCATGACATGGACTATTAATGGTGTATCACAAAATAGATCACAAAGACTTCTCTCAATTCTCGTAAAATTTGCTTTGCTAAGTTGTTACTTCAACATCATTTATGTATTAGGTACAAAAAAATTGCGTTACCTGTTGGGCTAGGTTATGGTACCTGCATCATAAATTATGAATTTGTTCAGCTGCTTAAATAATGCCATTGTTATTATATTACTACTATGTAGTACATATATCAAATAACTTTATGTATATATCATTGAAATGTTTTTTTTTTGTTGTTTAATTTAGAACACTCGAGGGAACCTAAAGAAGTTAACGTGAATATTAGTTTTTTTTAATGGGCAACTGGCTGATGATTCGATAGTAAATAACTACTTCTTACTTCTGCATCCTATTATAAAATTTATGAGAAATCGAAAAACTTTGTCATTTCGATGTATCTCGTTGAAATATCTATTGTATGGACGTTGATTTGGTCACCGGTAGTGTAAAACTTGGTGAATGTCGTAGAATACTTATTAGCTAGTTATTAAATAACCGTTAGATGGGCTGTATGTTCGGTTGCTTCTCATATCAGAAACATAGGTAATGACTGCGTGATGAATTCCAAGGAAACTCGTCAGGCGTCGTAAACTGAAGACATAAAATCTTGTGAATTCTAAGCATGACGTTAATATGCTTATGACTAAACTGTATTATTTTAAAATAGACATACCTACACATGGTTTAAATAATCATGCATACATTGAGCTACGAGTATGTATGTGCAAAGAGAAAATATGTGTGTCTTTATACTCCTTATTTGTATAAATATATGTATGTAGTATTCTAAATCTAAGGTACCTATTTAACTACTTATCTGTACATTTTAAAGAAGTGCCACGAAACCTTACTGAAATGATTGCAGTAGGTAAACACGCTGATATTTCCAAGAACGAAAATGAAACTATTTATGGAAGATACTACTGTTGAAGTTATATTACCTTATTTAATGTAGATACACATACTTGTTGTATGTATACCTACAATCAATTTATTATTATATTGGAAAAAGAGGTAAACTTTATATTTAAAACACACTGATTTGTAAAAAATAAAATTGACGAACGTTCAAGGACATTTTTGTCGTGCCACGAAGAAATCATAAGATTAGAAGTAAATAGTTTACATTGTTTAGGAATAGTTTTTGATGTCGAACGGAAATAAAAATACGATTCCATAATTTCTACACGACGTCATAATAATTGAACTTTGGTTTTCATAGAGTAATCAAACAAAAAACAAGAAAAAAATCAGATCACTAATAATAGAATTGAACGATTCTCTAAGGAAGCAAAAGTTATAAAGACATCGTAACGTACACAAATTTTGTAACTTTTGTATGTCTTCATTCACCTCACCTGCGAACCCTCGGCGGAAGCGCGCTGGCTGATCAACATCTCCCGTCCCTTTCCCACCTACCGCTTTTTCAACCGCATTCCGGGCATTGTCTGCTCTACTCCCATAGCCGCGGCCGAAGATGGACTGGGCTTTTTAACGCTCAGTTTCGGCCCAAGGGATTTAAATGTAATCTTGAAAATGCCCATGTTTTTGTCGAGCGTTTGCCCATTAAAGTCACGGCTTGTTTGATCGCAAGATATAGACTCTGTCGCTGGTGATAAAAGTCTAATTTCTGTGTATTCCCATTGATGTCTAGAAAACACGTACTCACAGAATTTGGAGTAACAAGACAGATAGAAGTCCTATCTGCTGTTCTTTTTGCGAAAATATATCTGTCGCTCTAACGATCTCTACAACAACTACAGAAAAATAAAAGTGCTCAAATATAGCTCAATCTAATTAATGAAAGAAAACATTCATTAACGTTTATCTTGAAAGGTTATTAAAAATATGATTTTACTCGGACTTTTAAGCGAAAATGTTTCATTTATTTTTATTTAAGGAATAAAATATTACTTCATCATCCTCAATAGGTTACTTAATAGGAAATCACTATTTACAACGTTGGTATTAAGATTGGCAAGCAGTAACTGTAATTTTATTGATCGTTAAATATAATTATGTCACCATTGCCAAGTACAGTATTATATAATCTGTGCTATTACCTATAATGTGTACTTTTTACGTCGCAAAATTCTTTCTTCTGTATCTCTGGTTGACTGGGAATTTATGTTCGCCAATAGTTTTATTTTCAAAGCAATTTTATTTTATTTTTTATAAACAAGGGAAGGTTTGTGTCGTATAGGGAGAAGATATATGCAAATGGAGGATGGTATAGTTCTTGAAGAAGAGTGTATTATGATGATGATGATTGTCAACAATGTAGTAACTTTCAATCATCTTAAATCTTGTAATTTTAGCTATACCAAAGTAAATATATATCTTCCTATTTCTATATTACCTTTGTTCTTGTTCTTGTCGGTGTCGTTACGTGGAATGTAACACATGCAAAGACTTTCTTGGCAATCATTATGGAAAGGATTTGCCTTACATCAACAAATTTATTTCAAATAGATTTCAAGAAGTTAATGTTAAAGTAATAATTTATTGCAAAGAGGTGAAAAAAAAAGAAAAAAGTTGCAGATTCCACATAAAAAAATCAAGTTTTAATTGATGGATTTATACAAACGGATTTAAGAGAAACTCAATCCGTTAGTATAAATCTTTCACTCCCAAGTGGAGTACCGTTCATGGTATTGATTCCAGATCGAATATTAACTAAAGTAGCTTTCGTAACGTAATTACAGGTGTGTGTCCGTTGGAACGGAACACGTACGGTCGACACCACATCAACATATCCAGGTACATCGGGAATTAGTTTCTATTACCAGTGCGTAGAGATGGAACTCTTCGTAGAAAAACAGAATTACTAGACATGCAGTTTTTGTAAGGTCTACAGTACATTAGCCTACCTAAATCCGTAGCAAATTTGTCCATATTACCGGTGTATAGAGGTCCATGCAAGATAACTTTGATTCGCGGTTGACTCTACATTACAAAAGTGAAAAAGAAACGAACGCAAAATTTTTATACGGACCTGTCGAAATTGGGCAAATATAAGCTGGTTTTGAAAGTTGATTAAGGAGTGTTTTTGTATGATATATATTTTTTGAAAGTATATACTTTAAAAAACAAAAGCTTTATATCATGAATGAAGTCAAGTTGACTCCACTAAAAACAACAGATAACTAATAAATAATTTTATGAATAAAAAAAACAGTGAATAATCTCAAATATCAACTAGGAAATATAAGAATATTTCCAAGCTAGCTTATGCCGGTGTGAACTTGTAATAGATCAATTAGTTTTTAAGTAGAAATGTAAAAAAATGTGCAAAATACGAGTCTACGTCTTCTTGAAAGGCCGGCAACACTTGTGATAACCCTGGTGTTGCAGTAGTCCATGGGCAGCGGTAATCGCTTACCATTAGGTGACCCGCTTGCTCGTTTGCCGGCCTATGTTATAAAAAAACGCTTTATTTATTAATTCATAAATTCATCGATACCTATATATTGCGAAACCAAAATATTTTTAAACCATAACTGTTATCTTTAAAGATATAGTTGATAATTCATTTAATAAGAAAGCGTTTCAGGAATTCTCCGGAATATATTATTCACACAAATAGGTTAACAAACGCAATGATAAAAACGTTCAATCCAAATAATCTTGCTCCCACAAAGTTCTATAAACTGTTGTTTGTAGATCACAGATCTATCTTATTATCTGGGGTAGGAGCTTATTGTTGATAGTGACAGCATCGTGAGCATCATTTTCATGTAAATATGGATGCGATTTGCCAAGTTCATCACGTTTAGATGGTCACGCCACAAAAAGTGCTTTGAATGGAGGTATAGTTGAGGAAGACCAAGAAAGAGATGGATGGACTGCGTCAAGGACAGTATGAATAGGAAGTGTCGGTCGAGTAAAGTGGCGGGCGACGACAGAGCGAAGGTGAAAGAGTTGACATTGTGGTGGACATACTGTGCCGACATCAAATAAATAGGAAATGGTAAAAGAGAAGACAGAAGTTAAAAAATGTATCGTCCAGACATCATATAAGAAACAATTTTCTTAGATATATATGTGGAAGAGAAACATGAAGCAAACATTTCATTTTTTTTTGCCTGATTTCGACCAATGACTTGGCTCAATTGTGTTTGAGAAAAAAAACCTAAAAAAAAGTCGTAACTTCTGAGAATATGTGTATGCGTTGTGAATACTTGAATAGTGCGCTCCCTGCCTTATCTCGTTTACCTAATGACTGAATGATAACACACATTTCAAGACTGTAATAACTATAGCTTATAGCAACAAGTGTGAACTGCGTTTGTTTTCTACACTTCTAGTTTCACTGTCACCATATTCGGTAAATAACAAGATACCATACAGAACCATCTTGATCACAGACCCACGAAGATTACACTGGCTCTATACTGCCATATTTTTTCTTCATTTTTTTTTATTGTTATGGCATGGCCCCTCTGGCATGTTAGGCGACCAAGACTGTTTCATGAGTTTCTTTCGGCATTTCTTCTCGGCAGTGGTCGTTCCGAAATGCTAGTAGTTTGTAGCTTTGAGACATATTATGATTAAATAATTAGTTATCGACGTGAAAAAGAGCCTTCTTTGAAGGCCAAGTTTCAATAAAAAAAAATTACTTTTGACTATTTACATTTCTTATATCTTTACCTCATGCGATTACCTATTACCTTTCTTAAGGCGAGCTCGTACCCCATATTCGAAATAATTTTAATTTTTCATGAAGAAATTTACCTAATTAGAGTTTATTTACGAAGTGGAAAAATAATACAGGATATAGATTATGATCTCTATTAAGGTTTGAATCGTGTACTTTTTAATAAAAATACATATTTTCGTCTTAATTAATTAATAAAGGCACCGAAAATTTAGAAAATATTTCAGCTTTCGTGTCATGAAACTTAAAATTTTCAGCGATAACATATATATTTTTTTATATAATTAGTTTATATATATGCTATATAAAAGTCTTAATCGAGCACTTTTGTTTTAAAACTAATATTTTTAGAGATATTTGAGAAATAGTTGCTAAATCGGTACAAAATCTGTTCGATCCTGCCAACGAAAGTAGAACATTGTGTTGTGCAAATAACGATCTTATTGCAACGCGTACACGGCGTGGTTAAGCGCATATGAATTCTGTTTTTTGCAGCCCAGGTCTCCTCCTCGTCTTAACCATTATCCTTTGCTAAAATAAATATAAATTATGCGTCTTATTTCAAATTTTAACCGTCCTCAGATACAAAAAGTTTTCTTTTCCATATTCATTCTCATGGTAACGTCAGAAATTTCTGTATTTATAACATTATATAGATAGACACTTTATGTATTTCCATTTTTTTTTCAAGTCAAAATTGCTATAGACCCAGCAGTGTAAGAATTGTCTACTTCCATTGTTCCTAAAAACTAATTCATTTAACATACCGCCACGTTCGTTGACTCCACACGTGGCTCTGTTTTGAAACTCTCTTTTTTGCCAATTAGATTTCTCTTTCAAAACTATCTCATTTAATTCAAGGCACTCGAGGCAAGCGTCTCGCCTTGAAATTCGAGTAATTATTTATGTTTTTTTGTTTTTTGCAGTTACTGCTGTGTTATTAGGAAAGCGATATAAACGTGTTGTTTTTTATTTTCAGTTTTTTGTATCTATACGAGGTATGGAAGGAAAAATACAGTTGTAGAGTTTAACAATGACGTGTTTTAGTCGGTTTGTATCTTACATAACCACTATATGATGGGTAAAATGATATCAGTTGTTTATTCGACCATTGTTGTATGATGGCAGCATTTCATGTTCTCATTAGTTACGCCTCGGAGCTTCATTTTCATGGAAATTTCAGGATAAAAAGTAGTATTTCGAATTTTATTCTACCCGTATATCAAATGTCAGTGCAATCCGTCCTGTAGTTTTTGTGAGAAAGAGCAACAAACATCCAAATATGAAAATTTGTGAGAATGGTCTCTTAAACTTTCACATTTATAGTATTAGTTGGATATAAGACATAGGACATACTTACCGGGGACCTTGGATATGTAGGACTTACCAACCCCTTGTTTATCCTAATACAACGCCTTCTGATTTAACAACTGGATTGAACAAGACAAACCAAGACAAGTCAATCTGGAAATCTGAATTCGGATAGAAATCAGAAACAACTTATATTGATCTTAACTTAGGCTAAGAAAGCTTTTCGAAAATCCTGAGGGAACAAAACTTCGTACAAAGTTAAGCAATGTAGAAAAACCTTTCGTTTTTTTCTAGCCCGTTTTCCCAAAATGGTATTTCTATTATGGGCCGTAACTTTCCGTAGTACCTTACCTACCACATGTTTTGTCTTCAATAATAGCGTGGAAAGAATTTAAATTTCGTCAAAATGGATACAAATAGTTGGTAACAAGTTGTCCGCACGGCCAGTGTCAACAAACCCATTACACTATCAGTTTGGGTTCGTCGGGTTTAAGTTACACATAGAATATTGAATTATCGCCATTTGTTGGAACCAAAAATGTCGCGGCTGTAAGCTGAATATCCATTATATTTGTGATATGTCAATCGATTGAGTCAAGTTAATACAAAAACATATCGTAGTTCACTCATAAAAATGAAAATTCTCATCGATTTATAGCGTGCATTTGACGGATTGTTAATAAAATTCTACGTTGATTTTTTACCAGGAAATCTAACTTTCTGGTCTAAGTACAATTAATTTACAAAAAAGTTGAATTCCCAATATACCTAATAGAATCCATTGATTCTGTTACTTAGTCATACTATTACTAGTCAATAAATCGTGACCATTGCTTTAAGTAACATCCTAATGCGCACATTGAAATCTCAACCGAAGAAAGTCAAGATGAGTATCACTGGTTTCCGAGATCGCTGCGCACAGGCACACATGCAACGCCACGCTCCGCTGCCCCGGGAAAGTGGCCTGAAGGTCGGATCTATCACAAGCTGCATTAGCTTCTATCTCCTAGGTTATACAGGCTAGTGTCGCCTGAACATTTGTTAACTTGATTTGTGTTCGATGGGATGAAATTAATTAAACTTTAATGAGGGATCAATTCATTTTATACATTATTTGTTAAGTAAATATACTAAAATTGAGTTAATAATGATTAATCGTATCTACTTATTCAAACATTCAGTGGGTTTTTTTGTAAGTAACACCTGAAATATCAACGCATTTTTTATTTATCATCATAAATCAATTTGTATAATCTTCTTTAATAAGATTAAATACCATTCACGTTAATCTTCTATTGTTTGATTATGTGAATAACTACATCAACTACCTACTAAACACATAATAGAAATTACGTAATTTTTTTAAATACGTATTTCAGATATTTAGATTTACCATAAAATTATCTTGTTATATAAACATTAAATGGAATTGTCAATCCTTATTGAAATCACAAAAAATGACAAGCCGTATTGTTTTAAGATTTCGGTTGAGATGTGCTTCTCAACGTTCATCACTGAATCACATTTTTTTTTCCTTAAACAATACTTGATCAGACAGCATTGTATTTCTTCTGAAACTTATTTACATTAACATTTACGACGACATGACTCTACACGTAGGTAGCTATAGGTATATTGAAAAAAGTACGTTAATAAAACAGAGCTCGATCATAAAAATGGGAGATATGCAGATTATGGCTTGGCTTTATTGTGATGTGACTAAGAAGAGTATTGTAAAAAACTATACCTACTTATATGTTTATAGGATGTATGAAATAGTTGACAATGTTGAGATGGAAATGTATCATCTAGTTAGATTTTGAATTATATAAAAACGTAAACAGAAAAATCGAAACAATATTAAGGTGTAAATAATATGACAAATAATTATGTACAGAGTGTTTAGATACAAAATTCAAAACCAGACTGGAAAGTAAATTCTGAGAGTGTGGAAGACATTCATTATACATTCAAGGTTCTGTTGTGACATACCGACCTACACATACTTATTTGACGGAATTTACTAAAAAAACCCGACGCAACGGCTGTGTGTATTACAAAAAATACTAACATAAACAAGTTTGTTTGCAAAATTTTCATATTTGGCACAAGCTTTTGTTGTAGTCAAGGAAACCTTGGTACATAAAAAAATATATCAGTGCAGTTTACACGTGTATTTCAACTTTGTAGGACAAGCGGAAGTAGATCTTATTTAACTTGCAATAGTTAATTGTAAAAATTAAACAGCATGTATTTAAACAATTTAATTAATTTTATTTAAACGACAAAAATATTTCCGTCCTATATTGCACACATTTTTAATTTTTTTTGTTCCGGCTGCAAATCAATTAGTGTTTATGGTAAAATAAGGAAATCGCAAAACGAACCTTGAAAATTATTATAATTACTCTCGTTTTCTTACATATACTCGTAAGTAGGGTAAAAATAAGTAAATTTTATCGAATATCGTAAGTAGAGTTCAAAACAATAAATCTTAATTCCATATGTTGCAGAGATACCTCCTATCATATTATGTATGCACAATCTCCTCACGTAGTTACCTATATCTGTTACGTCATGAGTCATGACCAACCAATCAATTATAAATATCTTACGTCATACACTCAACACAACATACTGTCACACATACATAAACAATTTTGACACAATTGGCAAACCCATATCAAAAAATAACAAATGAACAGATTTTGGAATAAGAAGTACGTCTGTCGAAGAGCGAGCATATCTTACTATCATATACATATATATATACACTAAACTCAAAGGTGACTGACTGACTGACTTACTGACTGACTGACATAGTGATCTATCAACGCACAGCCCAAACCTCTGGACGGATCGGGCTGAAATTTGGCATGCAGGTAGATGTTATGAAGTAGGCATCCGCTAAGAAAGGATTAACGCGAGCGAAGCCGCGGGCGCCAGCTAGTTAATATTATAAAGAGGAAGTGTTTGTAAGTTTGTTTATAGGGGGTAATCTTCGGAACTACTGAACCGATTTCAACAATTCTTTCACCAATAGAAAGCTACATTATGCCTGAGTGACATAAGCTACAATTTATGTATGTACCTCCCGTGCGAAGCCGGGGCGGGACGCTAGTTCTACATAATCAGGAAGTTGTCCATAGAAATTCTGTAATAACACGACGCCATTTTACCTAGTTCGAATAAAATCCCTTTAGCGCTTTTCTGCCTTAGAAAGAATGGGAAATACGTATAAATGATTTTAAAATAAATAATAGACCACCCTGATGAGTGGAAACATTGGAGGCGATGAGTAGGCACAGGGTGCGAAAGGGGTCCAGAGGGTTCATAAAACTTAAATCATACTTTTCGTCCAAAAGATCTTTTATATTATTATAAATACAGCTTATAAAGCCACTTGTTTAAAATAAAACGTTGTGCAAATAAATAAATTTTGTAACTACATAATATACCAATCAGAAAATTGTAGCAATCGACGTCAACTTTTTATCGATAAATCGAGTTAGCAAATTCGCAGTTCCATAAAAAATATTACAGCATGTCGCATCTTCTGATTCGCTTGCTATAGCCATTATGGCCAATTATGGACCCAATATGGCCAATATTCGCCCACCCGGGCGCAGGCAACTTTTACCAGTCGTCGACCTTGCCCATTTTAAATTTAACGTATTTATTTGAATACATTTGCACGTTTATACATATAATTTATTTATATCTTATACTAGCTATTATAATGTTAAAAATAATGTTTAAAATTATGATCTGTTAGAACGTTTTTGAAACAAATAGTAACGTACTCACAAATATTATACATTATATAAATTACTATAAGTGACATAAAAGTGATTTTGGTGACATTAAAATAATTTAAACCAAGTATTATACTTTTATATTTTATTGTTTGAAACATATCACTCACTTTGCACTCTATTGACGAGGTACATTAATATTGTATAGTTAAGACACGGCTCATTAGAACTCATTACCATGCTGATAAACGTGCATTCTGGCAATGAACTTCAGACAAAGAAGAAAACTCATTGTTGGGGAGAAAATGTGTGTGAACGTCTGTTTTCCCATGCTTAGCATAAACCTCTTATCAAGTTGGCATTCTCCGCTCCATATACGTTTTTTTTTTCATATAACACTAGGACCCGTTTAAATCATTTAAACAATTTTATTTATTCCTTGTTTATAAAAAACTCTCGGACCATAACAATGTACTTCCTTTGCCACAAAATATAGTTCTACTTATTTTATTCGGTTTACTACTACAGCCAAATTAAATAAGTGTGTATTTGTATTTTGTGTTTATATTTTTTGTAACAAACATGCTTTTTGCACAGTAAAATATCAAATGCACAATTTTTATTCAAATAAAAATACACCTTCTGTTTTTTTCGGTAGAGCTGTTTGAAATCTTCAACTTTTTTATTTTAAAAAACAAAAATAAGCATAATAAACAGGATTTTGAAAATATTAAAAATATAATATAATTAAGTGATTAATGTGATTATATACGAGATTATCTTCTTCTCTCAGCCGAAAGACGTCCACTGCTGGACAAAGGCCTCCCCCAAGGATTTCCACAACGACCGGTCCTGCGCTGCCCGCATCCATGCGCAACCCGCGACCTTCACCAGGTCGTCGGTCCACCGAGTGGGAGGCCTGCCAACACTACGTTTTCCGGTTCGTGGTCGCCACTCGAGAACTTTTCTGCCCCAACGGCTATCTGTTCTGCGAGCTATGTGCCCCGCCCACTGCCACTTAAGTTTGGCGATTCTGCGGGCTATATCGGTTACTTTAGTTCTCCTACGGATCTCCTCATTTCTGATTCGATCACGCAGGGAAACTCCGAGCATAGCGCGCTCCATCGCCCTTTGGGTGACCTTGAGCCTTCTTATGAGGCCCATAGTAAGCGACCACGTCTCTGTTCCGTATGTCATTACTGGCAACACACACTGGTCAAAGACCTTAGTCTTGAGACACTGCGGTATTTTGGACGAGAAGATATCGCGAAGCTTCCCGAACGCTGCCCAGCCCAATCCGCGTTCTAGACAAATGCTCGCGGGGTCGCGGGCGGCGCGGCGGCTCAGTGGTGGATGGTTAAAGCATGCGGACAATTATACGTATTATTTTTTTAAAAGCTTTTTAAAAATATATTTAAAAAAGTAAGTAACATAAGCCCTGCCTTATCTATAGAGTAATTTATACAAAAATTTTCAATCTTAATTTTAATGTATTACTTGAATAATAGCAGTTTAAAGTGTTAATTATTGGTGATTTGGAGGCAACTTCGTAATTTTTTTCTATCGAGAAAATTTTATGCAATCGTGTTTTTTGAGTAACATAAGCCCTCGTGCTAGTCCTGAAGTTTGCTATATCTTAATTTTACATTCAGTTTTACATTATTATAGATATTACAGACGATCATGTGAAGCAATCTGGCCTAGTACGGGCTCTTAAGTTACTTCATTCGAGTAGGATTGGAACCTGGGTCCTTAAGACCACAGACGGACGTCTTAGCCACTCAACCACCACCGCTTCGAAGCGTAGCAATATTCCACAGGCTGCGGTAACCGCTGTCCATCTGGTAATAATTACCTTTTAGCAAACGTGGCCTGGAATGTTCAGTTCTCGTAGAGTCGACCGGCGTCAATTAGATAAGTCAATTAAGGTCATTTTCCGAGGTCGAAGCCTACAATATTTACATGACCACTTAGCATAACTTTCTACAGATATAATAATTGTAGGTTTGTAGGCTTTTATGCTCTTTCCTTTAAGTGTATGTGGCACACAAAGATGACATATCTTACTTTTATTATCATTGCTAAAGTAAGTTCCTATGCTTGTATGTGTGAAACTCATCTATGTATAGGAATAGGAAGTATTGTGTGCTTACAAACAGCTATTTCATTCTTATTTATTTGTTTAATAATGTTATTTTTAGAACAATAATGTCTTACAAATACATTAGCAAATAAACAGCAAAAATTTCTAGAAACGTGATGGCATTTTGGTGAGTTTTAGCGGTCAATCAGCAAAACCGGTGTATGTTTCACGATCTGCCTCCAACCGGTTAGAACCGTCGAGATTGATGGTAAAAACATTTGATTTTGTAATAAAAAATAACTACGCAAAAAGTTCTGTAATTATTTCAAAATTCACTCAAGTTTTAATTCCCATTTTATGTTTATTTTTTGGTGTTGTTATTTAAGTTAAGGTTGCTATAATCTCTATTGTAAATAGAAATCCTGGCTACTCCTGATCGACCTCTTAAATCTTATGCGAAATAAGTACATGTAAAAATCACTTGTCCTTTTGACTACTAATATAATAGATACATCAGAAAGCTAATATACCTTCATTTGTCACATAAAATTAAATGTCATACAGATATTTAAAATCTTACGCGAAATAAGTGCATGTAAAAATCACTTGTCCTTTTGACTACTAATAGATACATCAGAAAGCTAATATACCTTCATTTGTCACATAAAATTAAATGTCATACAGATATTTATTGAACACCACAAACAACCAACTCAACCTACGTCCTACAAACCTACGTGTCATAATCGTAACTGGAACTGAGCACCGGATTCCGATCGCACCACCAAATGTTTCGACTTGAGATATTTTATTGCTTTTCTATTCATCAGATGCTTCACGTTTTCACTAGCTTATATGATTAACCAGTGTTGTATAGCATTTGCAAAAGCTTAGCCAGAAGAAGCCACTATTCTCTATGCGTGGCGTCGAGTCTCACGACTCCTGGCTCTGTCTACCCCGTAAGGGATAAAGACGTGATTCTATGTATGTAATGTAGCCAGAAGAAGTGCACTATTGTATAAGCGCCACTAGATATACCCTATACGACTTTGAAATTATACATATTTTCAAAATAGCATGCGAAGACCGCTTTGTATTAAAACCATGGGAGACCTCTTTCATTTCGAGTCCAAATGGCTGTATCATTAAAGAGTATTTCAGACCAATAATTGGCCATGTCAATCGCCCTATCCCTCATTTAGATCTTATAGGAGAAGCTTTTGCTACAATCGCTGAATGAGTCCCTCACATCCCAGAAACAGGTATACGAACAGGTACCTATATAGCCGGTATAGAAACCGATTAAGATTTGCCTGTACTCATCATTAAATTAATTGAGCCACGTGCTTAATTATTTAGGGTTTTTGTACAACAATAGTACACCTAGCCCATTGATTCTACAAATTAAAAACGTAGATATCGTGCCTCAGTTGTGTCTCAAAAGCCAAAGAAATCTATACATATAATAAAACAGTAAAAATATTTTGTCTGTACATTTAGTATTTTTGACTGAAATGGATAGAAGGACACTTAAAAAGAATAATAGAAAGCAAAAAATTTTTTTTGTAATTTCTTGTCTGTCTGTCTGTCAGTCTGTATGTATGATCACGCTAATCTCCGAAAGTACTGAACCGATTTGAATGAAACTTTTTTTGTTATGTAGCTATTAAGCCTAGGCAACATTTAGGCTATAATTGATTTTGAAAACTGGAACACCTGATGAAGAACCAAAACAGAACAGTTAAACTTTAAGAAATATGGAAATGGTGCCTTAACAAAAGTCGTTCAACCTGATGAGCATTTTCTGCTGACGTATAAAAATTGAAGATCTGGAACATCTGATGAAGTCTGGAACATCTGATGAAGAACTGCAAGAGACCAGCTACACTATACCATTGTGTCGTCAGCCTTCCATGACCCACTGCTGGGTATAAGCCTCCTTTTGTCTACGCCAACCTTTCCTATCCTGGGCCATTGCAATCCAGTTCTTGCCAGCAACATTCTTTACATCGTCGACCCATCTTGCTGCCGGGTGTCCTACACTTCTTCTCCCATTTCTAGGGTACCACTCGGTTACAGCCTTACTCCACCTACCATCGTTCCTTCTAGCCAGGTGTCCCGCCCAGTTCCATTTTAGTGCAGCAACTCTGGAGACCACGTCGTGAACTTTCGTTCGACGTCGGATCTCCAGGTTGCGAACTCGGTCTTGAAGTTTGATGCCGAGCATGACTCGTTCCATGGCCCTTTGCGCGACAGCAATCTTATACATGGTTCCCTTTGTGAGAGTCCATGTCTCGGCACCATAGGTGATCGTGGGCAGGACACACTGGTTGAAGAGGCGGGTTTTTAGGCTTTGAGGCACCTCTCTGTTCTTAAAGATATCTGCTAATATCACTAATATCACTATACCATATATGGAAATAACGCCTTAGTAAAAGTCGTTCAACCTGATGAGCATTTTCTGCCGACGTATAAAAATTGAAGATCTGGAACATCTGATGAAAAGCTCCAAGAGACCAGCTACACTCTAACATATATGGAAATGGCGCCTTAGCAAAACTTGATTAATCTGCTGAACATTTTCTGTAGACGTATAAAAATCGAAGAACATCTGAAACAGTTTGGAACACAAAAAGATTTTTCATCTAAGCGAAACTCACGCGGGCGATAGCTAGTCGTAAATAAAAAATAGAAGTCTTAGAGATCTTGTCACTTTATTTCAATTTCTTTGGCTCTTGAGACACAATTGAGACACGACGTCTTTGTTTGTAATTAGTGGAATCGGCCCCCTGTGCTCTTAAAAAAAAGAAAAAACAAACAAGCTAATTATTAAAAAATAAAAAACACGACTGACATCTTACATAGCCTATGTCATTCGGGCTAATGCAAGGAATCTAACAATACCTCTCACATCAAAATCTGTTAAGCCGTTCAGGACTTATGGTGGAATAAAGAAATTACATACATACATACATACATGAACCCTGAAAACATAACACTCCTTTTTTGGTCAGTCGTGTAAAAAAAGGCGCAAGTCCGCAGCGACCGTGCTCTATGTAGGGCGTCCTTGCCACGGTCATCGACACACATAGCGGCGCTAAGCCGATCAAAAACATACAACCTGCTTCCAATACTTCAAGCTTTATGCCTTATACCTTAGTCAATTATTGCCAATTCACAGAATATCATTAAAACTTCGACACTTTATTAATATTGTATGTAATAAATAACCGTATTGCTGCAAATAATCGTTAGTGGATTTTAAACATTTATAGTTAAATATATTCAAGATTTATAAGTTAAACATCATGTTTGGTAATACTACGTGTGACGCAAATAAGTAGTCATTCCAGTTAGGTTTTCTTGCGGAAAAAACTATTAAATTATATTTTATGACAATAATACTTAGTAGGCAAAATAGGCACGCAGCCCACCGGATGGAAAGCGGTCACCGCAGCGTATGAACGCCTGCAACTCACAAGATATAAGCCTCTTTAATCATTTATATCTTTTCCGGCCTTTTTAAAGAACTCGTGTTTTGGCTTCTAGAAACAACATAGTTCGATTAAGATATTATTTTTCTCGCACATAAGAGCGTAAACAAGACTTGATAGTGGGCGTTACTTATGTTTCTCTTATTTCTGTTTCACTTTGTTCATTATTTTTCAGCTTATCTAAACAATTTGGTACTTCTATTTTGAAAATTGACCAGAAAATAAGAGCTGTGGAACTCCAATTTAAAATGAACACTTTAAAACTATGAATGCTACAAATATAATAAACTAGAATGTGAAAATGAAAATTATTGAAATAAATATAATCATAGTCACGTAATGTTACTTAGGCATAATAATAAGGATAATTTGAAACAAATGCTGAGCCACGATAATGTTATGACCGTGCGAAGCGGAAAACTAACAATACGCTATAAAAATATTGTTATTTTAATTATTCTTGGTTATATGATGATATAACAATAAACTTGGCACTTATAAAGCATCATATTAAATTTCAGTAATTAAAGAGCAGTTGCTATACTATGTCATCTTGCTTCATTGTATTCATTCATTTTATTTTTGCAAATAAACTCACTTAGGACTCGAACAAGACTACAATAAAGTATAGTAAGACCTTAAAGTTTTAGCAAGCTTGGTAAAGAATATTGCAAGAACTGGTTTGTGATGCCTTAAAATAGAGAAGGTTGGCGTAGACGGAAGGAGGATACCCAGATCATATCATGAAAAGTTACAATTTAGAAAGTTAGGCCCTCTGCCCACGAGGATGCGCGGGTGTCCGATACTATTGTATCGGGGACTACCTCAATACAAATTTATAGAGGTTCGTACACAGTCGCGTCACGGACTTGCAACTCCAATCGCGCGCTACGATTGAAGAATGAGCTCCGATACTGCAGCATCAGAGACCCGCGTCGCTTGTGGGCGAACATCAGTCTCCATCGCACAGATAATCAAATGTCCTAAAGCCGGCCACTCGTCGTCCCTACTCGTTACGTCACCCAGCGGACGACCTCGCTAAGTTACAACACTGCCGATAGTGCACTTGCAAGTGGTGACAGGTGGTTCGTATGTGTAGCGTGTGGATTTTGCGGCGAGGTTTCTCTAAATGAGAGGACGTGACAGATGAATAATGCAGTTGTAATAAAATAACGAAAGAGTTTTTTTTTTAATTTTAAGCTCGTTTTAGATTATCCTACTTCCTACTAATATTATAAATACGAAATTTTGGAAGTTAGTTTGTGACTTTGTGAGGATATTTGTTACATCCGTCCAATAGATTTTGCGCAATTAAGGCAAAATGTATTGGACGGATTTCGATGAAATTTGGTATAAGGGTATAAAAATTCCGGGAATAGCACATAGGGTACTTTTTATTCCGAAATTCCTCCGGGAGAGAAGCCCCGGGGCGCGGCTAGTATTATAA
>JAEMBS010000314.1:0-30528 GCA_018467065.1 Ephestia elutella
GTCCATGAAGACGTCACGGATAATTCAAGGTAGAAAGACGACCAAATTTAATTTATCTTAAAGTTGAAATAATTTTGTTAACATCTTGAACTACATCAACCCCAATCTGTAAGCAGGGTCCGATACTCAAGTTCGATTTATATATATGCGAAAGGATATTGTCCAATTTTTTTACGAACCAATGTAATCCGAATGGTTGGAAATTGCTAAGAAAAGCGGTGCATCAACGGTTCTTTTTATTCTTTTTTTTTTCCTGTAAAAATTCGAATTTTCAGTGTTTACTTTTGTCAGATTGGCACGCGTGTTGCAACGTCACTGCCTTAGGCATGCCGTATTTGTATCGAGTACTATTGAGATTTCATCTAAGATTCGCTAATGTTAGGTACTCGTGTTCGTACGTATCGAACTTATCTATCGAAAGCATCGAAATCTTAGACGGTTTCGGAAATGGAACGAAGTCGGATTTCAATGTATGCAGATTGTGCGGATATTATGAAAATCGATGACATTTGTGGTGGAAACTCTACGATGTTTTGATTGATCGCTTGTTATGTACATTGTGAAATAAATAGGTATATTTTTTAAAAGCATCCAATACAATCTCTTTAACATTTTATTATATACTCAAGTCTAGTTTACTTTTGCATGTAATTTTTTTTCAGACAATATACATATTTTACAATTATTTTCCTTATACACATTTATATTTAAAAAAACCTATTTTAGTATTTATCTGAAATTCGACCGCCTTTCCCAGATCATTCCACTTTTCCTATTTCGTCGAAAAACAATTGCAATTTTCCGTTCGGAAAATTCAATTTGCGGCTTGCGTTACTTCACTTTCCATAAGAATTGAGATGCGAATTCTTTCCGGGATTCTGTTTCCCTGTAATGGCCGACTTCACAAAACATTCTACTTAATGGAATCGAACAGAAGAGTTGTTTCGCTGTGAAAGGGATTCTTAATTGGCTATTAATCTACTTCGTTCCAATTATTGTGATAAATTTTCCAGCGCTCGGCAAATCCAAGTCAGGATTTAATTTAATTTTTGACAATCAGTCTTTAGACTATGGCGAGCACGTAACAAAAAAAATAAAATATATAGTAAGAATTTTCGTAGTTTATAACTTAAGTGGCAGTGGGCGGGGCACAATGGCACATAGCTCGTAGAAAAGTTCTCGAGTGGCGACCACGAACCGGAAAACGTAGTGCGCATGGATGAGGGCAGCGCAGGATCGGTCGGTGTGGAAATCCTTGGGGGAGGCCTTTGTCCAGCAGTGGACGTCTTTTGGCTGAGAGAGATCTACAAGTTTCGGTATTGGCAACAAATTGCCGCCGATAGAGATACATGGAAGAAAAAAGGGTAGGTCTTTGCCCAGCAGTACACACCGACAGCCTAAAAAAATTATATCGAAGAAAAGAAAGAAATAAAAGCATTTTCAAATTCAATTTGCGTCAGTCAGAAGTTTGATAATGATGGCTAAAAACAGTACAACGGTTCGTTTCAATAAACATTCACCACTTTATAGTTTATACTTTAACACAAACTTGCACGTACTTTTTCAGTTTTTCTTACGCACACTAGAATTATTACAATCCAGTACTATCAAAACGTATATTTTTAAAATCAACTTAAAAAATAGCAGGCGCATAAAAATGCCGCCGTAAAAATGGACTCCTATAAAACATTTTATTGCCTACTACGGTTTCACACAACTCACCACGCTGTCAAATCAATCTATTCTTCTGTCTCCGGAATTTCAGAAAACTTTTCAAGATTTATTTGAAAACTAGCTACTGTCTGCGGCTTCGCTCGACCATGAATCTCATCTAAGAAAATTACCTGGTATCGCACCATGACATTTTTGTTTATAAGAAATCAAAAAAATAAAGACAGTAGGAAAGGATTCTATCTAACGTAGTCAGTATAGTGTTAATTTTATGAAGGATACATGTAATAAATCTGCATTCTAACGACAACTAGACAAAGTTCGCCAGTAAGACATCTCTACAATTTAAAAAAAGTCCTTATGCCATTCACACCGTGGTATTCCGTTATAAGTCTTCGTGGTTCTAGTCGACGCAAACCCTAACGCAGTAGAAATTAGCCGAAATTCCGGGAACGGTACGTGATAGAATTTGCGATGCAAGCAACGTGACTAGGAATCAGGACTCTGCTGTGAATGTCCTTTATGATGCCAATTTTCCCTTACAGGTCGACTTTGACAGTAATCTTGTTAGTCCGGAAGCTGTAGTTAGTTATTTCATAATCGTGAATAGATTTCTTAGACTTATATTAGGTAGATATATTTTTTTTTTGTTATATTTTTTTTTATTTTTGACCGTACACAATCTAGTGTATGTATAAAGTTAATGAATAGCCCCTCTGGCATGCTAGGCGACCAAGACTGTTTCATGAGTTTCTTTCGGCATTTCTTCTCAGCAGTGGTCGTTCCGAAATGCTAGCAGTTTGTAGCTTTGAGACATAATATATTATGATTAAATAATTAGTTATCGACGTGAAAAAGAGCCTTCTTTGAAGGCCAAGTTTCAATAAAAAAATTGACTTTGACTTTAGACTCTTGCCTAACTTTTGCGCTAACTAATATTACAAATGCGAAAGTAAGTTTGTTTGTTTGTTACCTCTTCACGCTTTATCTACTAAACCAATCTTCCTGAAATTAAGCATACACATAGCTGGAAGTACGGAGAAGGACATAGGGTACCTTTTACCCCGGATAAAAGCAGTTCCCGTGAGAAATTCACACGGGCGAAGCCGCGGGCGAAAGCTAGTCCTTTATAAATAAGCGATCACTTTTCAAGTAGGTATACTTATCACCAAACAGCAAACTCACGATAACAAGCAAAGCTTCAGTGACTGTAAATATAGGTTTTACATCGTTCGAGTTCGTTTAAAACCAACTTATTCTACAGAAATTTATGGTTTGTTCTTCGAAACGAGGGAGCATATAACAATAGATCATAACTAATAGATTTTCTCTGCCGTGAATCACACTGAAATCAATTATTATAAACTATAAGTAATGGGTTAAGATAAATTTAATCTGAAAAGGTTGTATTCATTGGAAATTCAGACAGATATTGCCAGTGAAACGTGTAATTTTCACATTTTCACAGTAATTATATAATACTAGCCGCGGGAATTTCGGGATAAAAAGTACCCCATGTGCTATTCCCGGTATTTTTCTACACGTATACCAAATTTCATGGAAATCCGTCCAGTAGATTTTGCGTGATTGAATAACAAACATCTCACAAACTTACATCCGAACTTTCGCATTTATGATATTAGACACAGTTCTGTCACAAAGTAATTAAAATAGTAATCTGTGGTTCTGTGCAAGATGAATCTTCGTTTAAGATAACAAGTTGAAGATACTTACATAAAGAAATTATAATTGACTAGCTTTCGCCCGCGGCTTCGCCTGCGTGAGTTTCCCACGGGAACAGTGCTTTTTCCCGGGATTAAAGGTACCCTATGACCTTCTCCGTACTTCCAGCTATGTGTATGCGAAATTTCATTCTTTTGACGACCTCCGTGGCCCAACGGTCATCACGCCGGACTGTCACACCGGAGGTCCCGGGTTCGATCCCCGGTCGGGTCAAGATGGAAAATGATCTTTTTCAGATTGGCCTGGGTCTTGGATGTTTATCTATATATGTATTTGTTATAAAATATAGTATCGTTGAGTTAGTATCCCATAACACAAGTCTCGAACTTACTTTGGGGCTAACTCAATCTGTGTAATTTGTCCGTATATATTTATTTATTTATATTTATTTCAGGAAGATTGGTTCAGTAGATAAAGCGTGAAGAGGTAACAAACAAACAAACTCACTTTCGCATTTATAATATTAGTTAGGATTATATGTTTATTATGTTACCTATAAGTTCTCTATTGGAAAGCCATTAAGACATGATTATGACATAACGTTAGCGCAGAATCGACACCCAGGCCAGACGATCCAAAATAAACAGCCATATTTGGAAATGACCGTGAACTCTGTATCTTAGGCTACATCAATACATCATGACTACACAATATTCAGTAAAGAATAAGAGAAAGTTACTTAACAAGAATGTATCAAAAAGCATTTGCTTTGTCATCTGACTTACATTAATGTTAACAAAATTAATTGGAAGACCAAATAATCAAATTCATGATATTTGATTAAATAAAACCAATAAATGAAAGTAAATTCTACCGTTGAATTTTCAAGATACATATTTTGCAATAGATGCAACAATATTCTTGCAGCATTAGCTAATATTGACTCTTTCATTTTTCGATGAGAATGTTGTGAAAACATCATTTCTTCGTGACCTTGCAATTTGCTAATATTTAGCTAATAGATATCTTGCAACTGCAAATCTTTGAACATCAGGACACAAAGTCCTCGTGACTGTTAATTTATTAGGCCTTGGTCGACTCACGCTTTTGCTAAACGATATCTTTGTAAATACATAGAGCACACATGAACGAGAACTTTTATTGACGTTAATTGAGAAAAAAGAAAATGTGGTTGTTCCGTTTGTAAGAATTAATCTTGAATCACATTCAATTGACTTTTTGGTAGTTCACAGTTTTTACTGATTCAATAAATTATTGAGGAGTGAACGAAACGGAACAGAAGAACATCCATATTTAAAATAGCCGCTAACAGCCTAATCCCATAATCGCGCCCATTTCTAAACATATAAAAAATAAAAACACAAAACGGCCAGTGATAAAAACAATCGCCGCTTAACTTTTACGACGACAAGTTTGTGCCTTTGCTCGATTTAAAAAAATAAAAACAAAGGTTGCGCAAACGGTTTTCGTGCCGACCTTAACACCGATGTGAACTTGCGCGACAATAGCGGTATAAATAAGGCAATCATGCGGGCATTAACTTTGTTTAATGACGGTTAAACTCGATTAGGGTTATAAAGGGTTAAAATTCAGAGCACCAGCAATAGTGTTTTATTATGACATCTTATATTTCAGAGATGCAATACAGCAACGCTGACTTGACTGACAGACAATAAGATTAGGCTCCAAAGAACATAAATAACTCACCTAAGAGACGATTACGTCTGCCAAAATCCACAGAATAATATGGGTACATTTTTAACGCTACCAATTATTTTATGTTATGCAAAATACAAATCTGTCCTCATTTAATGTCAAAGACCTCGGGACTGAAATTATTCAATCAGATTTTTTTTTGTTACGGTTACGGTCAACGATTAGTTCACTGATAGGTAAATTCTATTATTCAATTTGCAATACACAAGTGAAAACTATTTTATGAAACTCATAATTGACAATCGATTTATCTACGTTTTGAGAATAAGGTCAACCCACATCGAACTTCATGAACTGGTGAGAATTCTTGAATTGTAATGAATTGTTTATAGGTTTTAATCTGATATCAAAACAATTGTATATTTTATTCTTCCTATTAAAAAGCTACCAAGTGCATGTACTTACCTATGTTTCACAAATGATTCTTTCTTTCTTTATAGATCACCACTTGGTGGTCTAAAATTACCATGCATGAGTTATATTCGTATAAAAATCCATAAAGCCAAGTAGGATTCGAACCTGGGCCGTTTTGACCACAGGTGCTGCCGCAGACATACGTCTTAACTTCGACCAACACCGCTTACCAAAATGAAATGAAAATTCTTCCTCATCTCATCTCCAATCTGTAATACAATCTATCATAGGCCCGTAGTCCAACTTGTTGGACGGAGCGTTGGACCACAACCCCGAAAGGAAATTCGCTTCTTCAAAGTCATCAGAAGAATGTTGGTTGACATAAGACACTTCTAACATCATCAACAACTTATGTATGTAAAGTTGTACGTGTCGTAACCGTAATCATTTTGAAACTCAAGCCAACCAAAACTAAAGTAGTTAAAATTAACGGGGCGAGAATTGACATTACAGTTTGTAATTAAAAGTGAACTAGTTGTCGTGTGTTAATCGCGTGAAGGTTGACTGTAAAGCTTATTGAATTTACGTAATTTATTCAATGTGGAAAGTTGGGCCGAGGCTCACTACTTTTCAAGTACGAGAACTTGTCAAGCTATTTCGATAGGTTTTTGGGTCGTCAAAACAGGATTTTGTGTTCTGACATTTAAAACTTTCAATAACAAGTGCCAAAAATAAACTATGTATGAATAATTAATCTTTATGGTAAAGTACCAAATAGTAGAAGAACAAATATTTATTTTATGCTAGCACTTCACAAATTGATTTCTTGGTGAAATTAAAAGGAAAAAGTATGGATAAGCCAGCCGATTGCCCCCAAACTAAGCTTACTAAAAGCTTTTGCATGTTTCGTCTTCTATAAATACGATTTACGTGACACGGCCATTGATTGCTTTTCTTAAACGGAATCGTTGAAGTTTATTTATATTCAATACATATCCCTCCCACAGCGTTAACAAAATCATCAGCTTTCGTCCTAAAAATACTACAACTGTATAATGAGTTTCTCAGAAGTGATCGTTCTGAAAAGCTGTAGCTTAAAGAATTACGATGTTCTCTCTCTCTCTCTCTGTTTTCCTAGCATTTTTCCCATTCCCCTCTGCTAGTTACGCTTCTCCAGGGTCGCTCGATTATGTGTCATCTCGAGCACTAGTTGTAAGCGCTTCAAGTCCTGGTTCATGGTCGCCATCCATGCCTACCAAGGAGAATACAACCAGAAGTCTACCAAGGTCTGCCCGGACTCGCTCTCCGTGGTCGGCACATTTCTAACACTTTGTGGGCATGCTAAAGAAATATAAATTATTTACACTGAATTGAAGTGAATAAATTAACCGAGAAGATAACTTTTTTAATTGAATTTGATCAACAACTACTTTAATATTAGCCCATCTTGAGCAACTCAGCCAGTCTTTGGCCGTATAGTGCGTGCATCGCGAAGCAAATTTTTCTTAGTTAACCTAGTTGCAATACTTGCAATTGCAATGCAACTTGTTACTAGTAAAGACCCAAGTCCAATTAACTTAATGTTCTGTCACACTATCTAAAACACATTTAGATGACTATCTACATGACTACAACATACGGATTACAAAAATATTGCAGAGCATTACTGCTGCCTCTTCTACCATTATCGCTTACCTAAAAATAACGAGAGTACAGAATCATCTGTTGTAAACGATATCTTTGATTGACCAAAACGAGATTATTTGTAACGTGTCTGTAAACAAGATCGGATCCCAGGATCTTGTTTGATTAGATTGTAACATATCCACAATTCCCAAGTTCGATAGGTTTGAGACTGTAATACGAGCGAGCGAACCGAGTTAGTTCACGGGGTAGAGAATGGACGGGCTGGCAGGTTAGGTCATAAAACTGAATATGATATTGCGTTGCTAGACCACAAATGTCTATTGTATATGCTCCTTAATTCCTACCATAACTATTCTTGACACGCGCCATGCCGCAACCAAATTGCATCTTTACACTGTAACACGATATGACACCGCCAGTTATAATAATTACAAATTCACCTACTTTAAAATTAAGAGGCGTTTAGCGAGGCGACATTATGGCGAAATAAATAATAGACCACTTTACCACAATGTAACGAGATATTCGAGAGAATTTATGTCTTAATAACATAGTAATAAGCGTCATAATGGTAGTGGTAACAATTGACTACTTCATATAGCTTCTACCAAGCAATTAACTCGTATGACTTTAATTATAAAATCTAATCAGACGCCGAATAGTTAAACAAGAACTTTGGCTTGAAGTAAAGGCTCTCCGGTTACAGCTAATTAAATCTGAGAAATGAGATCGATTTTATTGAAGTACCCTAGATTATTACGATACTTGTACACAAATAATAGTAAGTAGATGTTTTAAAAAGAGTATATTACCAGGCCTTGTTTTTAGTTAGTATACTCTTTGTTCACAAAAGAAAAAATACAACAGTAGCCTCATAATCTTGTTTATGTTAAAGTAGAATATGCTGAATTCGTACAGAGGGAGACTGCATCTGCATACAAAGTTACCTCGGATTAAGCTCTTCACAATATAAACATTTCAGAGCTGCTTTGCTAGAGATTTACATACCCAGACGCAGTCTGTCACCGAGTCAACAGTTTGCTATAACTTAGGAATATTTCAGATGACATTGGAAGTCTGCTTTTTAATTAAAGATGACTATTTAGATAAAATCAGTAAATAGTTACCTGTATGTTAAAACCTGTATTAAACAAGCTAATTATTAAAAATAAAAAACACGACTGACAAGTTTTTACACAAAAAGTATATACAAACATATAAGTTATATACATTTTTGAAATCGCCTTTTAAAGCCCTTCAATTTGATACCCTACTCGATAAGATTGATCAAATTTTATTTTTTTGGTCTGCTATTTATCGCATATATAATCCGCCATTTTGATTTTATGATGACGTCATATAGCCTATGTCACTCGGAGGAATGCAAGGAATCTAAAAATACCTCTCACATCAAAATCTGTTAAGCCGTTCGGGACTTATGGTGGAATAAAGAAACTTACATACATACATACATACTTACATACATACATACTTACATACATACATGAACCCTGAAAACATAACACTCTTTTTTGGTCAGTCGTGTAAAAAGCCTTAATTATCCAGTTCACAGTACTTCACAGTTATTGGTTTCTTAATAATAGTGTTAGTCTAGTTTTTAAGTAGTGATTATTTAATTATATATTAGTGTGTTAGTGTTCACTTTGAATTGATCCCTCTTGGGTATAGCTCTGTAACCTGTATATTATTTACTTTAAAAAAACCTGTTTTGGATATTGATTCTTACGAGTATATATAACGTTAAGTCATAATGTGTTTTGATATAGAGCTTTTTACTCAGTTCTTGTAATAACATATGTAATAACACTACTATTAAAAAACCATTGAGACATGATTTTGAGTTATCGTTAGCAGAATTGAAACTCTGTAGTAGCTTGTCACCAAGACTATAGCTCGAAACTTTAGCGCGTCGGAAATGTCAGATCCAGAGGCAACAGTAGCGGAACAAAATAGTAGCTGCTCTCAGATATTATTATCTATGGATTTAACCAGTTTAAATCCATCCGTTTGTCTCTCCGAGTATTCTGTGTTGCCGTTTGCTTGCGACGCTCTGTATCTCAAACGCCTATTGGAAAACGGTGTTATAATAATTCACACATATACACGTACACGTACGTACATACACGTGTATAGGTCGTGTTGTGTCTATCTGAATGCGACAAATTGAATGGATTTTCATACCATTTTCGCTAGTTGATAAAATAATTAGTTAGGAAAGTTTGGATATACAATTGACTAAGGCGAAGAAGCCCCGGACAAAAACTAGAAATGATAATATAAAACTAATTTTGACTTAGTAGGAATCTATTAAGTCAAAATTAGTGTTGGAAAACGTAGTGTTGGCAGGCCTCCCACTCGGTGGACCGACGACCTGGTGAAGGTCGCGGGATGCGCATGGATGCGGGCAGCGCAGGACCGGTCGTTGTGGAAATCCTTGGGGGAGGCCTTTGTCCAGCAGTGGACGACTTTCGGCTGAGAGAGAGAGAGAGGAATCTACTTACATATTTCTCGTTTTTATTTCTGAGAGCTTTGTAGATAAAATCAATGGTATAAAATCTCAAATAGTTTACCGACAGTTGATTGTACAATGTACGTACAGACAAGAATTATACGTGCAGTCATATCTCAAAGACTTTATTGCCTTTCCTTCAAGATCATATTGCATTGTAGCTTCTGATTGCACTTATGAACATGCTGTATACGAACTCGTATAAGTGCGAACATTTACACGTGTAAATTGAATATGCAGACACAGTTAGTAACTGGGCTGTTACGGGAAAGCAGATAAAAACTTATGCTTTTTGCTTTATCGCCAGGTTTGTAAGCAGAATTGCTATAATTAAGATTTCAATAGGCAGTGATTGACTACAAGTCTTCACACGACGAACGTTTATTTTAATTAGCACAATAAAGTTAAAATTAAAGTTTAAACCTAGATTAACGTTTATTCCGATCCTTACACGAATTCCTTACCCGGTCGTGGGTTAGGTTAGGAACTCTTTTTTTTTTATAACATAGGGCGAACGAGCAAGCGGGTCACCTGATGGTAAGTAATCACCGCTGCCCATGGACAACCACAACACCAGGGGTATCGCAGGAGTGTTGCCGGCCTTTTAAAAAGACGTAGGCTCGTTTTTAACTCGAAAAAAAAATGTATGCTGAACGTAACCCTTTTCCCAACCTTACCCTTCATATCATTCCTATCATAACCCGAGGTGCTTCACCTCTTAGAATGAAAGGTACTTGCCTATGTGTTAAATCAGAATTTAATATTTACAAAAAATATGATATCACATTCAAAACGATTAAATAAACGATATAAATTAGTGTTAACAAAACCTTATGATTAATAAAATAAAAATGCTGTACTATGTAAAAATGTAATGTTTCAAATTAGACTTTGAATTAGGTACCTATATTCTATTTTTATTGATTAGTGTGTTATTGTTTGTTGTAAGCCGCAACCGGGTAAGGATCGTAATAAACCTGATTTACTTTTTTTTAGTTTAAATCAAAAATACTAGGTATCTTTGTATCGTGTATGATCTTCCCGCCAACGTACGATAAACAGAATATTTTCAGTCATAGTCACAGCCGACTTTTATCTGCTTTCTGTCCCAAAATACTATCTGACACTGGACTGCGAAGTTCTATCTTTGCTCTTCTAAATTTAAAAGTATACGAGCAGTCGACGCGTACAAACGAAATTTTAATTAAGAGACCTGTGTTATGACTGGCATGTTATTTTTTTTATTCTTTTTTTCGTGTATGCGGCCTGTGGCCTGGCAATATTTTATGCAGAAAAGTATTTTGGAAATTAAAAGCGAGCGTGAACCGAAACGAGGGTTTTCTCTCCGCGGTTGATTTTTACCACGTGTTTGGACTCGCTAACGTAATAAACTCGACCGAACGCTTTGCTCTTTAGAAGTAAAGACGTTCTACATTTTGTCAACACACCAATCAGTAGGTATAAAAAAAATATTAGTTTTCACAATACAAACAAATTATACGCCTTTTACTATTCTGAATAATAAAAACAAGTCGGTAACCACCTAACCTAACCCACGCCACGCCATAAGTATAAAAATGAAAAGGGCCATATTTAACCGAAGTAATGTTATCAGAAAATCAGTTTGATGTGGCTAATAAAGTTATTACGACGAGACCAGCGCCCGTTGTACCCAATTTTAAGGAGTCACGAAACAAACTGAAAATAGTGAAAATGTAAAAAATACTGTAATATCACGACTTTAGGAATTTTCATAATAATGAGTTAATGCTATTATTTTCAGCATGCAATTAGTCTTGCACGGTGCACACATTTTAGTTATTGTTACCCGACCGTTTTATGTTTAGTTTTTACTTGAACAATATTAGTAAAGGTATTATGTATTGATATAACGGAAAGGATAGCTACCTAAAAAAAATCAGCTGTTCCGGTATATACATTAATTTGGGCGAGTAGGTATTGCAAATTGTATGGAACAGCAGATTTTTTTTTTGAGATTTCAGAGTTGGTCCCATACAAAAAGATGTTCATATTTGTGAGTACTTTCACCCCTAGGAAGGTTTTGCGTTTATTAAAAATAACCCTGTATACATATAGATTTTTGATCTCAATAAATAAGAATGATAGCATCCTAAAATTCACTCGGGAAGCCACGGGCCAAAGCTATACTGAAATGAAATAAACGTACAGTCAAGAGGATAAATAATTTTAGACCTTCCTACAATGTATTAAGAGCCGACATGTGACTGACATGCTAATTATAATGTACTTGCAAAGAGAATATAAAAATGACCACATCAAGCCGAAATCTATCATAAAACCTGACCTCAGCCAGAAGTCTGGAAGACTACTGAAAAAAAAATAAAAAAAAAAATCTAAATTATTTATTCATTAATTACAATTCTTTAGATAAATACATTGTTGGGGTCTACTTTTAAGCATAGGAATGCTTGTGCCAGTAGACCCCGCTCTTCCATATCGCTATAAAGACAAGTAGAATCGTAAGCAAGTTGTTATTACAATGAACTGAATAATCTACAGATTGGCTAAGCAGACATAAATCACCAGTCTATAAACTTGGGAAATAAATATAAAGGTAGGTAATGCCTGCTGTTTTATTCAACGCCTACGCAGCAATATATTCTCGTATATCTTTTTAAATATCCATATTATTTTCCGAATATCACAAGCTTTCTAACAATTAAAAATATTGTAAGATGTTTAAAGTTTACCAGTCACGCGGATTGGCTCTCGTAGGAATCTTCCTCATAAATCATACATTACAGAAAAAAAAATTCAAATCGGACCGGTGTGGTGGTGGTAGATCCAGAGATTACCGCGTTCAAACAAACATATTAATAAACTCTTCATATGTATCATATTTAAGTAGATATTATTCCCACTTTTCCCATCCTGGAAACCCACAGATATCTTTTTGGTCTATCCTAACTAATATTATAAATGCGAAAGTGAGTTTTTTTGTTTGTTGGTTTGTTTGATACCTCTTCACGCTTATCTACTAAACCAATCTTCCTGAAATTTCGCATAAACATAGCTGGAAATACGCAGAAGGCAAGGGGTACCTTTCATCCCGGGAAAAAGCACTGTTCCCGTGGGAAATTCGCGCGGGCGAAGCCGCGGGCGAAATAGACATACATAAGATGTCACCAATGACCGCTAATTTATATATTACAGGATTTATGTAGAATTTACATTACAGAAGTGTTTAAATAACAGTTATCATTAAAATTACTGCGACTGGGTCGATGAAATATTCTTGGCTGTAAAGCCAAGAACCATTTATTGTATTATTGCGGGTTCGTCAAAGGAACGTACACAATAAAAGTCATATCGCATGAAATATAGATATTTGGATCCAACCACGTTGGTTGTTATTGCAAACTAAATGGTATTTGGTATTGTAAATTGTCTAGATGTAAGACACTAACTTATAAATATGTTTTAATCGTAATAATTAGTGAAACTAATGGCTAACAAGCTAATTATTTAAAAATAAAAAACACGACTGACAACTTACATAGCCTATGTCATTCGGGCTAATGCAAGGAATCTAACAAATACCTCTCACATCAAAATCTGTTAAGCCGTTCAGGACTTATGGTGGAATAAAGAAATTACATACATACATACATGAACCCTGAAAACATAACACTCCTTTTGTGGTCAGTCGTGTAAAAAGATGCTACTAACAATAATAATGACACATAATCGCACTACCCGTTACTACCTCTACATTACCCAGTTGGTTAACTGTTAGAAAAGCCCTATGCTTTACATTTATGTAATAAAGTTACCATAGCATAATCATTCAAATCAATAATAAAATTCTTTACTGTGTGACTGACAGACATCACACAGCCAAAACTACTGGGCGTAGGAAGCTGAAATTTGGCATGTAGGTTCCTTTGGTAGGGAGTGTAGGTGAGCACTAAGAGAAGATTTCCCGAAATTCCCGCGGGAACAAAATCCCGGGCCCGTACTAGTAAATAATATACAGATAACATAAAAATTAAAACAAAGCGAGAACACGTAAACTGAAGAGCATACTTAAGAACTTTTGTCTGTAGTTCTGTACGTAAAGGAGTTTTGATTTGCACTACTTATAAAGCAATTCCACAACTTGGAAATTGCAAACAATCCACTCTGCGAATCTAACTTCAGCTTATTTCATCGTATCCTGCACTACTAACCCATCCTAGCTGTATTTGTGAGTTCGGCAACTTGCAACTCTATCATGTTCATGTCTAACCGCTTTGAGCAAATATTGATGAAGTTTTGGACGTAACTGCAGTTAGTGCATTTAGAAGCATATTTATATTATTTTCTATAGATTTCGCCCATCCTACTATTTTATTAGGTATCTAAAAAAAATATTCCGTTACAATCCGTTACCCGCGAATCCGCCCGCGGCATATTAGTTTGGTTAACGGTATTTCATACTCATTTTTATCCCCTATTTCAGGCACTTGGGAATGATTTAAAAAAAGTATGGCTACTTTTTTATAGGAATCATTCATATTTGATTTTGTCTCTTTAACTATCACGATGCCAAATTTCATTAAAATCGCTTCAGCGGTTTACTAATGAAAGCTAACAGACTTTCGCATTTAATATTAGTATGGATATGGAAGTATGGATTCCATTGTAGTCTTCAATATTTGTTATCAATTTTATGCTCCACCTAATATGACGCATGTTACTAGTACGAGAATATGTTTTGTAAGTAAATGTAGCAAAAATCCGTGTAATCAATCTCCCAGACAAATAAAACTCGATTGTGACTGATAAAGAAGCGATCCGCTGTTTCGGTCAACTGATTTTTGTCGGGTCCGACGGTCGTGATTTACTTTTCCGATTTATTTTTCTTGTATCGGGTATCCTTTTTTGAGTAATGTAAAAATCGTATTCTTCTATGCTAGTAAATCACTTTGCTTCATATAATACCTTGGCCATTATAACGGCACGAGTGTATATTAATCATTTTCATAGGATTATAAGGTTCGCGAACCTTATTTTATTTATACTTATCAGCTTATCAGTCTGGCTGCAACCATGGAAGGCTGCAAAGTTCCCGAAACGTCGTCAGCCGCTATAAATAATTAAATTAGGTTTGAGCAAAGTCCTGTTATAATCATAGAAGGTTGGAGAAGCTCTATTTTTAGCTGGAACTCCTAAGTTGAAAGCGCGCCGAATATCCATCAACTTCCTTGCCTTCAACTTGGGAGTAACCGTAGTAACGACCAAACCACAATGGATGATTTGAGATGACTAAAAAAATCTTGTTAAAATATGCTTTCTCATTCCTCTACAAAATAAGAATAATTCGGAATTTCTAATTAGGTACTTCAGCAGTCTACACAAGCTAGAATTATAAATTTCTCTTAGATGAATCAAGAAGGTTCCTGGTCTTATCCAGTTAATTAGAGACAGATAAGCTAATGGCTATGGACGGAATTTGGGTTTAGCACTTATCTTTACTGTGCATATAAAGCTCATTATGATTTATACTCATATCGTCTTACTCAAATCTAGATCTGTAACGTCTTACTCTAGATAGAGTCTAATTAGATTTATCGAGATAGTGATGCTCCCTAGCTAATCTACTCATTGTACTCTGTCCAGTTGCTAATCCGTCCACCTTTGAATCTGTCCAGTTGAGAATCCGTCCAGTTGCGAATCCGTCCAGTTGCGAATCCGTCCAGTAGCGAATCCGTCCAGTTGCGAATCTGTCCACTTGCTACGGAAGATCTAGTAATATTACAAATACGAATATTTGAATATGTTTACGAAGTTCGTTATTCAATCACGCAAAATCAAATAGAAGGATTTCGATAAATTCTGGTATAAAATTAGTGTAGAACCTGGAATAACACAAATATTACTTTTTAACATCATTCCCAGATTTCTCACAGGAACGGAACCCCTGGGCGCAGCTAGTATTCCTAACTACTATTATAAATGCAAAACTGAGTTTGTTTGTTTGATACCTCTTCACGCTTTATCTACTGAACCGACCGTCAAAACATTTTACATACACATAGTCAGGGGTCCACAAAAGGACATAGGCTAATTTATCCCGGAAAAAAGCACAGTTCAGTAAGAAATATTTTTATTTCAAACCATGGTTTAAAACATAATATTGGCGCAGCTAGGTAGTAAAATCGACTTGAATGTCGTGACGGAAAATGACATGATGCGTCGTGCCACGATGCTCATTTCTTGTGCATCTGCCGGGCGTCTCGTGACAGCAAACTTTTTAAAATTATATTTTCCATTTATAATATTATTAGGATTGGTTCAATATTCACGCAGGTTCTGTTTGGTAGTTCAATGTTGTGATTATGAAATGTATAAATAAGCCAACTAGATAAGATATTTTGATAATGCAACCATTGTCAAGGATTAATGTGCCTATCAACAGTGTTTATATTCTGTAATCATTGATTGATTTATTTAGATATTTCTTTCTCTCTCTCTTCAGCCCTTTTCAACCCTATGGGTGTAGGCCTCCTTCATCTAATGCCACTTCTCCCGGTCTTGGGCAATCTCTATCCAATTCACGCCTGCTGTTCTTTTAACATCATCCGCCCAGCGCATTTGAGGTCTTCCCTGTGGGCGTGTGTTTCGCCCCACGGTCTCCACTCCACCAGAACTTTGCACCATGAACCTTCTTTCCTGGCGACATGGCCAGCCCAATACGTTTGATGACATTCGTGACTTTACTGTGACTTCTGAGCCACTCATTTGTCTTGCGGTCTTTAAGCGTGACACCTACCAGATATCTCTTTAACAACTATTAAAATTTCCTGTCGTATTGCATACTTATCACACAATATTTATTTAAAAAACCAAAAAGATATATTTTACTTTGTCTATCGGAATAAAAAAATCTTTAATCCGTTCTGTCCGTTTAATTTTTTGCAGGCACTGTCCGTCAAACGAAATCCGGTAATGAAGGAGAAAATTTGATTAGTTTGCTGGCAGAATAATTTGAAATTTTACACATTTCGTACATCGAAAAGCTTGAAAAATCTTTTCCAAAATGTATAATAAAATCAATTCGGTGATGTTTGTAAAATTAAATTTACGGATCTATTTTAAGAATAGGGAGTACACCGCGTTGGATCCCGCTTTTGACGATCCCGCGGGATGTTTGGCGAAATGCATTTTTTTTTTTTTCCGTCCGAATATCCCGCTCTCAAATATCTATTGTTCTAGCTGAATTGTACAGTTGTCATTAGAAAAATATTTATCGTAGTGATTTAATTATATAATCTTTGTCTACGAGACGCCCACTGCAAGTATTCCTCTAACGATGACAAATTAAAATAATAGTGTCCGGAAAACGGAAAGTCGTAACCGCTGTATGGAAAACTGCTTCCCTTCTTTAATAGGCTATTGTTCTGGCGCGCCGTGCACCTAAGTAAATTGTTTCGTCCTGATCGTTAGCAAGTGTCATCAGTAACGCTGTTAAGAACACATGCCAGGTGGTACAGCCTTTTCATATTCATCATCATTTTAGCCATAAGAAGTCCACGATTTTCTTTGTATTTACTTTTTTTCAACGACTGACCAAAAAGGAGTGTTTTGTTCTCAGGGTTCATATATGCATGTTTGTATGTATGTAAGTTTCTTTATTCCACTTTAAGTCCTGATACTGAACGATTTTGATGTGAGAGGTATTATTAGATCCATTGCATTCCTCCGAGTGACATAGGCTATGTGAGTTGAAGTTATGTTGAGTCATGTTTTTTTTTAACTTCTTTTATATTTGACTAGCTTTCGCCCGCAGCTTCGCCCGCGTGAATTTCCCACGGGAAACGTGCCTTTTCCCGGGATAAAAGGTACCCTTTGTCCTTCTCCGTACTTCTAACTATGTGTATGCCAAATTTCAGAAAGATTGGTTCAGTAGATAAAGCGTGAAGAGGTAACAAACAAACCAACAAACAAACAAACTCACTTTCACTTTTATAATATTAATAAGTCTTTTTAAAAAAGGAATCAAATATTATCAAATATTAAGTAACACCTTTTTTTTAAATCTGATTTAAAGTTCAAAAGTCGCGTGAGGTTGGGGTTTTATCTCGGTTTTATCAAATTCAGACGACTCATTTGAAATTTAATTCTAAAATGGGTTCAAGTTAATCGGGTTCCGTGCATTGCATACGTCACGTTTACGTACAATTTGTTATGCTCTGCTCCATTCAACCAATTACAGTAAGTAGTCATACTGTTAGTTGATGTATTATTTTGCCCAGTTCTATAAGATCTTGTTAGTAGTCTACTTTTCTTAACGAGTGGATTGCGCCTCTAATCCATTAAACAAACGTATGTACTTCTGCTATGCACTCTGGGGTCTAAATAGCCAACTTTGACGAATCAGAATATGATTCATTTCTCATTTCCTAAATATTTAAAAATGAACGGTTACATAAGTTTTATTTTTAAATATTTAGGAACTGAGAAATGAATCATATTCCGATTCATCAAAATGGCCGTTTTAGACCCCCTGGTCTGTAATAAACAATTTTTTTTATTTAAATCCATGAATGGTTTTTTTTATTTAAATGGAAATTTTATGACACCAGCAGGTTTGGACAGCGTCTGCCGTGGTTTATTTGGCGACCGTGCGTCGTCAGTTCAGCATTTAAAATAGTTCATGTTTTTATTGGACCATGCTAATTTTACATAATAATTATGCCATGCACTTATATTATTAATAAGGTCTTTAAAAGTGCGGTCGATAGTAATAAAATCTAGGATGACTTTTGCCGGGGGTTGAATATGTTAAAAGTTAAATGCTGATTTATACGAAGCCGAGTGGGTCCGTAGAATATTAAATTTACAAAAATATTTCGGCACCGCATTTTAACATAAACAGTAACTGGCCATAAGCTTTGCCGTTTTCTCCGGTCCCGAATAATGAGGTTGTCATTCCTGCAGTCTGTTAGTGGATTAAAATTTAAAAGGTAAAGTTAATTCAGCGCGCAAAAGTTATGAAATAACTTCATGCTCTGCGGAATACTTGTTTCAAATTTTATGGAAGACTGAAGTCTCTACTAGACTCATCTTTATTTATTTAACAGTCTATAGTGCAGTGGTGACGTCATTTGGTTTCTGTTGGGCACCCGACTAAGATAAGATGGAAAATGATCGGAAAAAGATCCGATCAAGCTAGGGTTTAAACGGTTCGTTATGATACAATGATAGGACGCAACGCAACTATTGCTTTGCCAACCTTTAAACAGCTTAAAATATTCTGTATTGGCCACTAACAAACAAACAAAAAAAGGAAAATTCGATTAATTAATTTAGTACTAGCTTTTGCTCGCGGCTCCTCTTGCTTGAATTTCCCACGGGAACAGTGCTTCTACCCATGTCCATCTCCGTACTTCTAACTATATGTCTGCGAAATTTCAGATAAATTGGTTCAGTAGATAAAGCGTGAAGAGGTAACAAACAATCTCACGATCGCATTTATAATATTAGTTTGGATTGGATACAGTTCCCTGTTCATATACACAACTTATAAACAAGATTTACAACTGCATCAATATAAAGGCATGCTACCAACCCTACCCTGGTTGTGAACATGATATGATACGCGTTGAAAAATTGTACTATTATGAACCCTTTCAATATTTTCGCAATAATAGAATTTACGCTATTATCAATTAATCACTTAACGCTATTATTAATATGTTTGCGCTTGTTGACCAATTAAAATTGTTACGATTAAATTGTTTTTGAAAAATTACTAATCACAACACGTTAATAAATTTTATAAACCACTACAAGTACAGTTAACCACAAGTCAAATTAACGAAGCGCATCACGCTCATCTATGCGGCAGCGGCAATAGTAGCAAAATTGCAATGAATTTTAGTAAGATATGCTGTTCACTGTACTATAAATATACATGTTGTTTTCCTGCTAGCTTTCAGACATTTAAAGTGACTTCTAATCAGCGGTCTCTGATGATATAATTCAGACGCGTTTTACTACCGAGAGATAATGATATATCTTTTTGGCGAACTTTCAAATCGTCTAGCAAGCCGAGTGTCATTAGTATAAAGATTTAAATATCTTGAGTTATAAGGCGCAATTCCATAGCTGCATTATTTGTAATGGCTCATGCACAAAATGTCTCTTTCGCAAAATGTCCATTGTTAAATTTGGTAACTTCTCGAAATGACAACCGGTCCGAAAATGTCAATTTCTAACAATGACAACTTTTTAGAATGTCAACTTCATGAAATGACAACCTCCTAGAATGTCAACTTCTCGAAATGACAACTTATAAGTTATAACCATTCTATTTACTGCAGATATATGGGTTTGTTTTGTTAGCATGTCAAAGTCAGAATGGTGTAGCTTCTTCAAAGAGCGCTTCACTAAATCAACGTTCTTGTACAAATAGTTAAACAACCACTAAACTAAAGCGTGTGTTGTGTTTTAACGTCAACTAAGTGATTACTAGTGTGGTGTAGACGACCCAATGAGGTTATCCTCCTTGCATCATATAAATGCCTGCCTCATTGATGAACACCGTACGATCACAATTTTGAACATATAACACAGGAACCGTTTACTAATTTTTGTAAAAACTCACTTTTGTAAAAAAAAAATTAAATGAAAAGCAGGAATAGCAGGGAATCATTGATACCATTATTATTTTCCGAATAAACGTTTGTTAAAATACCGGCCCTGCGTACTTAATTACGTTGTTGACTGTACTTAATTTAAATTAGTTGTGAAACTGAAACATATTTATCTATTGACCATCACATTTTAGGTACGTTCAAATTGTTTAGTGTCAGGAAAGTGATTTTCATAAAATGACTAGAAGTAAAATTAGGCAGTTGTTCCACTGCCAACGACGATGTGGCGATGCGCTAGACTATTCTCGTTCAAGAATCGCATATTTCGTAGTCATTTTATCCAAGTATTATATCTTATGAAAATGTCACCGCCTCACCGGTCTGATGCTATAATTTTCAATGATAAATCTGTAAAATTAAATTATTGCACAGTATGCTACCATTTTTTTTAGAATGTTTTTTAATTTTACTACAGACATCAAAGTGGTATCAAGTTCATCCTACATATATTTTTTAATATTACTTAATTATTAAAAAAAAGTTCAATAAATCTAATTCTAAATAAACATTCTTGAAAATTATACGTAGGTATATTACTGATATATTATTGTACTAGATATATTACTGGACCTATTTTTCTGAAATAGATATTTCTATTTTAAGAATTTTCTATGAGATATATTCCCGTAAGGGTCGCAGAAATAGTAGCAAATATTGTATTATCGTCGGAGAAATTGGATAGCTGCCCAGAGAATTCAAAAATTATATTGAGCATGCAAAGTTTGTTTACTTTTCTTAAAAAACAACATGTCACACTCAGGTGCGCTCGGCTGAAAATAAAACACATGAAACATTTTTGTAGCACAAAACTGGCTAGCTAGGCTTACCTAGGAAGAAGTTAAATTTTTCTTAAATTTCATATAGCCATGTGGAATTTATATGCCAATAATAATAATATAATACTAATATTATAAATGCGAAAGTTTGGATGTGAGTTTGTGAGTTTGTGAGTTTGTGAGGATGTTTGTTACTCAATCACGCAAAATCTACTGGACGGATTTCGATGAAATTTGGTACAGAGGTAGATAATGACCTGGAATAGCACATAGGCTACTTTTTATCCCGGGAAAAAGCACTGTTCCCGTGGGAAATTCACGCGGGCGAAGCCGCGGGCAAAAGCTAGTAATAATATAATAATCATTATAAATGTGAAAGTTTATATGTAAGTTTGTGGGGATGTTTGTTACTCAACCACGCAAAATCTACTGGACGGATTTCGATGAAATTTGGTGTACAGGTAGAATACTGGGAATAGCACAAAGGGTACTTTTTATGCTAAAATTCCCACGGGAGCGAAGCACCGGGGCACGGCTAGTATAACATAAATCTGCCTGTGCGTATGCTTATTTGATATTTTATTCAGATAATATATCTTTTCCAAAAAAATATTTTAAGCTCGTATTATTGGGTCAAAAGGTTGCTGATCTTTCTATGGCACAAAAAAGCAGGACTATCTAGCTTATAGCATCAGACAGACTGATGTCAAATATCAGGATGCGACACGGCTCTGGCTTCGAGCCAATATCCCAGTCAGTGTCATGTCACCAGAGCTCCGCAAATCTCTATTATGATCACGGTCTTGTTTTACTAAGGATTATACTAAGTGTTTAACTAAAACGTTTTATCAATAGCCATAGCCATACTAGATGACATCACTTTTCTATGACTCAAAAGTTGTATCTTAAACAAACTTTACTATCTGGAGGCCTTACATACATTTTAATCTAATCTGATCTTTTTCTTCGTTGCAGACACTCGGTGGACTCGGTCGCGTCGTATTCTAGCCAGAATCACGTTGACCGTATAAGAACACAGAATTTCTCAGCGGCTTCTTGTCAAGACGACAACGACTTCGGCTCGATCAAGACAAGTCTCTTCAGACGGTCCTCATCGAACTTGGAGTACCCGTACAAACGGCCAGACAGCGTCACTTCCAACACCAGCTCCACAAGAAGCCGCCTTCGAGAATTTGTTGAAAGGAAATCGAGTCAGGACGAGCATAAGTCCGCCGCGAACACCGTCGGTGACATCCAGTACTTTGAGAACCCTACGGAAACGCTAGAGTTCGACAGACCGCGGAATTCTCTAGAATCTAAGAAGGGCCAAGAAGAAAGACCAAAAAAGAGGAAATTGTCCAAGAGCAAAGATAAAGATAAAGATACATGTGAAAGTAAGAACAAGAAGCACGAAAAGTATCAGAGCAAATTAGCTGAATATTACAAGCTTCCGGTGCAACTTCCTCAAGACGAATTTTATCAACATCTAACAAGGTCTAAAGCAGCAGAGGAACTACTGCAGAAAAGGTTCTCAAATTCCGACACAGAGTTCAGTGGTAGCTACGGAAGGTTATGCAAGCATAAGGAAACAGAAGGATCTAATTTAAGGCGCAGTAGAAGTTTAGCGGTGATCAGAGAGGAGACTTTTACAGATCTTCCAGATTCAAAACCACGCCAAGAGTAAAAGATCCCAGCTCATACCCCGCGCCCGCCTTTTTGACAAGCCTTGCTTCAAAGACAGGTAATGGTCCCATTTTTAACAAATTTGTACAGGACTAACAAAATGTTTATTCCGAAACTATATGTATATTCGTCCACATACACAGTCATTTATATAATTGTAAGACATATTTTGTAAAGTGACGTCTTTGGAGAAAATGCAGCAGTGGAGTTTGTTGCGCCGCCTCTCCTCCACTTGCGCTTTGGAGTCGGTGGTAACCTTAGCTTTAAGTAATTTTATGACGTCAACCTAACTAAAAAACAAGAATGTGACGATTTATAAGTGCTATTTTTAAGCCTATATAAATAAAAACAATTGACTTTGACTGTGACTTTGTAAATTTACTTTTCTCTTCAGTTAATACAAAAGCTTTTAAAAATATTTTACATTAGTGTTTAAGCTACAAACTAGCATTTCGAAACGACGGCTGTAGATAAAAACATGCTTTATTGTTGACAACATAATTATAAAGTTTCGGTTGTACAAAAATTAGGGCCGACCCCAAGTAAAGGGAACAGGCAAGGAAGAAGAAGAAGGTTATACGATGGGGTGTATAACATCTTAATGTAACACATGACAAATAAGTAAATTGCTTGAACATAATGTATTTGCTTGGCATTTTCAGGTTACCCGGACGTGCAAAATATCAAACAAAAGAAGAAGTTTTAGAGAGTATTTACATTGACAGCACTGCTTCCTGTTTCGGTGATATCAACGAACAAAGAGAAAACGAAACGCAACAAGACCCACCAAATAATAAGTCGGAAAAGGAAGACGCTGTATCCAAAAGCGGAAGTCATCAAACCAGATCAGTTAGCGGAAGTTGGCCGAACCTTAACGAAGAAACAAAACCTACGAACCTCTCCGAAGATAGCATTGGGCACTCGCGGAACCCAAGTGAAATCGATAGTCTTGACTCAAATTACGTGAGAAAACATTATAATTTTGAAGCGCATAGAAAAAATTATAAAGATAACTCTTCACCAGAGACAGATCGATCGGTAGTGTCACCGAGTCATAGCAAAGAACTTTACGTAACTACTGACGATCACGACACCGATAACGAAGACAGAGACAGATCTAAAAATAATACGCCAAAATCCTTTACTAATGATAGCCTGTCAACAACACTGAGCGAAAAAGATAAACAAGAAACATCACAGCGCGAAAAAGTCGTAGCAGAAATTCTTATTCAAATGTATCTGTAAAAAATATACAGGAAGAAGTTCAAGAAAATCAAGAATTAACATCGGCTGAGAAATCAAAAAGTACTTTAAAAGAAGACGACGTACGGTCACTGGCATCCGATAACGACGAAACTTTATCAAGTCCACCTGATAGTATCACTTCGTATATATCTATCTCAATCGCTTCATCCACTGATAAATCACACAAATTAGAATACTTAGCTAATTCTTTAGCAGAAAAATCGACGAATATTGTGATTCACATTTCAAAGAAAATACATCAGTAACATCTCACACAGTTATTTCAGAGAATAATCTAGAAAGTGACCCTATATACACAAAGGTAAATAAAAAGAAGACATTTGCAGATATAAGAAGAGATTCGTTTTTGAGTAAAAGTGGTAGTATTTTTAAAGAAGTTTGTAAAAAAGAGAATAACGAAGTATACACTTGCAATTCTTATTTAGATAACGATAAACTTTCTATTAAAAGTAACTGCACATCTATTAAGAACATAACTACTGAACCTTTTGTAACGACATTAATTGAAAACCAATATTATTCACTTCCGGATATAAATATCAGTAAATGTTTGAGAAAATCCGAGCGAATAGACGCACAATTGAGAGAAGAGGACCCGGAAGACGTGCCTTGTGAAAATACTTATGAAATAGCCCAATCTCATTTTCGAGAAATATTATCATCTAAAGGAAATCAAAACTACGGCCAGCTTAATAAGACACATTCAGTTCGGGAAAATAACGTTAATACAAAAAGTGTATATCTACCAGAACATAATGAGCCTCACGTCATACAAAGCTTTGCAAAACTAGAAGACGATTTGAAATCTATTATTACAGTTGATAGCTCGAACGCTGACGACAAAATATACGGACATTATTATGGTTCAGATACTCATCAAAACGAGCGAGAAATTAATGAAATAGAAGGAACAATACGCAACAATAAATTAATCACAAAATCTGAGAGTTTAAAAATAACTAATTCCGTTTACAGGCCGGAGGTAAACGTAGTTAAGTCTTTCTCCAACGATAATATAACTAAAGCTATACAAGAAAAGAAAGGACGAGTAGGAATCAAAAAACACTATTCACTCCGACAACGAGATCCAGCTGATGATGATCTGCATCGTATTCCTAGTCCAAGCACTGTAGAAAATATTATACAAAAGCAAGCAAACGAGTTGTCTACCAATAAATGTTCTTACACTGAAGAGACTAAAACTAATTCGTTACTCTCACGAGTACAATCATTTAAAACATCGGCAGAATCAAATATAGCTCTAATACCATTAAGTGGTCATCAAACTATTGTAATAAACCCGCCGCTTGATCAAAATTTTAAAAGCAATCAAAGACTAAATATTGAAAAACCACAAGAAGGACACTCTATTAATATTATAAATTCGTCTAAGAGTGAGGTTTTAAAAGCAGAGCCAGTTAAAAAGACACAGGACTCAATAACTGATAAACAACTGACTGAGAAGATTTTAAACGAAAACAGCGGTGTGGACACTTCCAGTTTTTATACTCCTAAGGATCCATTCATAACAATAAAATTGAACAAAGTTGTAAAAACCACTTTACCTACGTTTAAAAAAGTGACAACAGAAAATATTCCTTATCTCAAAAATAAATACGAGAAACCTCCAACAAAATTAATTATCAAAGATAATAAAGACATACAAGATATACAAAAAGTAAATACTAATATGACTCGTCCTCAAATCTTACAAGTTATTGATTCTAAAAGCAATAAACAAAGTGCTAACATGGAAAAAAATAATAACACAGATAAAAAAGCTGAAATCATTAATTTGGAAACAAGTTCAGACAAAGGTGAAAATCTTGACTGTAAAGGCGAATACAATGTGAAGGAAAAATTGAATAATGCTATAAAAACTGACATAGAATATCAAGAAAAGCTCAATTCGGTAAAAAGTTACTGGTCAAAACTTATAGAACAAAAATCACATCCAAAAGAAGAATTAAAACAAGAAATGAAACAAAGACAAGATGTTTTCGCCAATGATAATAACAGTACCAGTGAACATAATAATAACAACGATGAAACTAATTCACAAGAAGAAATCAAAAGTGATGAAAATGAAACAACTGAACTATCGGTGGGAAGTATTATCAAGTCACTAGAGAGTGTTAAAATTGTAGATAGTATAAGAAAAATAAGTCAAACTAAATTACAACTTTGGAAAGATGAAACAGAAAAGGTCAAAAGTGACTCGGAAATAGAAGAAACAACATTGGAGAAAATTATTAGGAAACCGGAAGATATAGTATATGAAAAACCTAAGACCAAGAAAACAGAATTAGAGTGTAGAGATACACCCGAAATTGAAATTGTAGAACTCACAAGTGAAGACAATCAGAACCAAAAAACTCAAGCTACTTTAATCAAAGCTAAAGGTTATGAAAAAGGATGCGATGAGTTTGACCATGTTCGATACAAAGTTATGAAATCAGAATTGTTCAAAAACAGTATGATTGCCAACTATCGCAAAGAGGCACAATTCGATGGATTACTACAATATCTGCAAGACTACAGTTTTCAAGAACTTTTGGTAAATAATAATATTGTTATAATAGAACCTGTTAGAACTAAGATCGAACCAGCACCCAGAAAGAACAATAATACAGAAACCTGCAAAATATCACCAAACTTGTTAAAGAAAAATGAGGGCAATTTAGGGCATGTCGACAGGTCGAAAAACGCTATACGCAGACATTTCTTTTACCACCCCATCCGAGTGAACAAAGAAATAATAGAAGAAGAACTTCCAAATCCCGATACTGTAAAGAAAGTCAGAAATCTATTCGAAGACACTTTGAAGATGAAATCTCCTATGAGTCAAACTGACCCACCATTAATAGACGAGGCTATTGGATTGACCAGACGTGCAACCTCCTATAGAAACCTGAATGAAGAGTCAAAAGGAAATAAGATTGGAGGAAGGAAAAAGTCATAAGACAGTTGACTATTGATACCAATTATGGTCATAAAAAATGGGATAATGCTAGTTTGTCAAGCGGAGTATCTAGCGGAGACCTCAGTTCTAACAATGACTATGAAACGGATGGTATAAGTCCATATTCACATAAACATTTAAAAGATAATGTTTATAGTTCAAGTGACGAATACCTGTGTGATTCAATGACTCAAGACTTCTGCTGTGAAAGCCAATATGTTAGCCCAGACATTTTAAAGAAAATAAGAGAGTGCGGTACTTCCATTACATATTATGGTGGAAAAGTTTTAAATTCTAAACCTGGCTCCACTGTCAGCCCGATGACTAAAGCTATAATGGAGGAAATCAAAAGCTTACAGAAAAATTGTAGTCGTGACTGCTACTCATGTCAAACGAAATGTCGCGGAAACAAATGCTCATGTTTGACTGCCGATAAACATAAACAAAAACTGTCAGAAAAACAAAAAACAAGTCCCCTGACTGAATCTATTAACCAAAACCAAGATAACATAAATACAGATGGATACCCTGGATTCAAATTTAAGTTAGTAAAATCAAACAGTTGCAGCAGTCGGCTAGAATTAACAGGTACAGAAGAAACCAAAAACGTTCGTAACAAGTTTAGGAACCAGCAATCCAAACTAGAAGATCCACCTCTAGTTTATGATGATGAAAATTCTGTCAAAAACAAAATTTGCCGACTTGAGAGTTATAACAAAGGTATAGTAAAAACACCGTTCGAAAATAAAGATAGCGAAGAAAAGAAGCCAGTCAAAATTTTAATAGATGTTAAAAGAATCCCGACGTTAATTCTAAGAAGAATGAACTGCCTATACAAAAGGTGACAGCAACCGTAAAGCCAATAGACGAAAACCTTGAAAATTTATCAACACAAGATGACAGTGAACAAAAAGCTTTATCAGAAAAATCGAATGATAGTATAACATTTGAGAAGAAATTCTATTACGTTAATGATAACTTGGAGCAAAGCAAAACCACAACAGGCAAATTTGGCGAGATGGTGTTTGAAGAATTCGAGGTTTTAGAATCATGTTACGATAGTTTAAGTAGCAATAAGTCTTTAAAATAATGACACGTTGACGATACTATAAGCTTTGCTTACGTAAATTGTGATCTGTATTCTAATAAAGCTATTAAATTATTGCTAGATAATATAGTACCTAATATTATGATTAGCAATCATGTATCTAATTATATTATTTAAGTATTGTACGTACAGAGCTGTAACATTCCAAATCGAAAATTACTGTAGTGTGGTGACGGTCTCTTAACCTTTGTATGAAATATAATTTGTTAAAGTTTCGAGGTTGTTGTTTCTTGTTAGATCTTACCATAACAGAGTAGACCATTATAGTAGTTATTGTGTTGACGTTCATCACAACACATCTATTATACAAATTTGTGGACATTGACCGCTTAAACCATCCAGTCTTAACCAAAACTATAATGCAAATGAATTAACCTTTTGTAAGGATGAGACATTCCTTGAAGTAGATAACATCACTAGGTCCTGAAATCCTTACCGTCAGACTTCTCGATGTCAACTTTTGAGGATGTGGATTTGGAACCATGTACGCAAACGCTGGTGAAGAAAGTGCGGCGTGTGGGCCGCCACCTCCGACACCATGACTCCTGGGAAATAAGAAACCAGTAAGTTCTTGAAGATTAATACCGAGTTAGTAGGATAGGACCCAGCTAAGGCTGTAGCTTGGGGCCACGCCCGGAAGCCCTGTTGCCTAACCAATGTAGGATCTATTCTTTAAAAGTAATGTTTATGTTTTAAATCGAATGAGTAGGTTCTAGAGATGAGATTAGCGGTAAAAATACCTACACAGAAAAATAATCATCTTGTCAAGATTTCTTCCTTGACGTAAATTATCTGACCTATTACAAAAATCAATAAATCATAAATTCTTTATTGACTTTCTTTTTCACGACAAAAACTAATTATTTTATCTTAGTATATTATGTCTCAAAGCTACAAACTAATAGCATTTCTGAAAGACCCGCTTTGAATAAACGTATTAAAATAGTTTACCTTGCAATATTGTTTTCTTACTTTATCTACCAGCTTTTTCCTTCGACTTTTCCTGCGTGACCCATTTAAGCCCCCTAAGAATGTAATGTCCAAAATTTCTTTACTAAGTGCTTACTTAGGCTAATAAAGAACCTCTTTTCAAATTTCAAGTTTCCACGTTCAGCGGTTTTGGTCTCTGCGTTGATATACCAATAAGTCAGTCAGCGTCCAATTTTATTAATAACTGAGATATATCACGTCCTAACATTGAGTTCTTCTACTTGAATAACATTTAGACAAGTGTTTAGTGGCGTGCGTTGAATATCAAAGAATTGATATCTACACGCACGTAGTAACAAATGATCGTAACGTAATATGAACCATACAGAAAACGTGGTTTGAATAACATTAGTAGGTCTAGTCACATTTCATAGACCGTTTCATTGTCATAAATAAAGCTACTACAGACTATACTACTGTGTACAAATCATCTGTACACTGTTTTATTCTACACCTGCTTGTAAAAAGGAAGTTTAAACAGTTTTACCACTGATTTAAATATAATTAATATCTGACCTCACGATTCTTGGCTTTGTCTACTCTGTAAGGGATAAAGACGTGATACCTACTTCATTTGAATACCACTGAACTTCAAAATTTGGTGACACCACAATAATACATATATATAGAAATGAAACAAGTCCTGAGGAAACCTACTTTTATAGGCACACTAGCTGTCGCCCACGGCTTCGCCCGCGTAAGTTTCACTTAGATGAAAAATCTCTCTTGGAGCTTTTCATCAGATGTTCCAGATCTTCAATTTTTATACGTCAGCAGAAAATGCTCATCAGGTTGAACGATTTTTGCTAAGGCGCCATTTCCATATATGTTATAGTGTAGTTGGTCTCTTGGAGCTTTTCATCAGATGTTCCAGATCTTCAATTTTTATACGTCTGCAGAAAATGCTCATCAGGTTGAACGATTTTTGTTAAGGCACCATTTCCATATTACTTATAGTTTAGCTGTTCCGTTATGGTTCTTCATCAGGTGTTCCAGTTTTCAAAATGAATTATAGCCTATATGTTGCCCAGGCTTAATAGCTATACAACAAAAAAAGTTTCATTCAAATCCGTCCAGTAGTTTTTGCGTGAAACGCGTACATACATACAGACAGACAGACAGACAGACAGACAGACAGACAGACAGACAGACAGACAAGAAATTCCAAAAAATTTTTTTTGCTTTCTATTGTTCTTTTTAGGTCTCCCTCTATCCATTTCAGTCAAAAATATTAAATGTACAGACAAAATATTTTTACTGTTTTATTATATGTATAGATGACGGAAATCTTGGTTAAATCATGGCAGCAGCAGTCGAATGTCCAATGCGTTGATTTTTATAGACATGGCGAAATTTAGTAAATAAGGACATACCTATGTCACTATGTGCCGACACGATATGTGTGTATGAGACATGTGCCGCCTACCCAAAACGGATCC